>JAECUM010004605.1:0-181183 GCA_016617855.1 Megalonaias nervosa | reverse complement strand
TCACCCTTCTGATAGTGTCACCCGGTGCGGTCCGCACCTCCCGCACCACCCCACCCCCACTACTGACGCCACTGCGTAAAAGCGAGATAAAGGCTTTCCGAAATCTGCGTGTATTTGGCACCTTACGGGTCAATCTGTAAGATAATATAAAATTTATAACATTCCTATTTCGTCAGCAGACAAAATTCGTTTCTAGTATGTCACGTGCAGAAGTTACAGGGAGACTGAAATGTTGAATTAGATTAGATTTTCGTTGAGGCATCCGGAACAGTTATATATCTTTGCAGATTTCCTGCAACGTAATAGTGGCGTCCAACAATAGACACTCGAGAATTTTTGGATTCTCTTTTGTATACTGTTTGACCTTTAAGAATATTCATACCAGCAATCGGAACAATCTCGGACCTTTTAGCCCATTATCGGAAAGCACATCCGAAATTGGTGTACGGACTGTATTTGCATAGAGAATTTGCAGTCATCAGCCTGGGTAAGAAGCGGCACCAATTTTGCTCCCTTGCCGTTTGTTTGCATCAATCGGATACATTTTGATCTAATTCCTCAAGAAGACTGATTGAAAGTCTTTATATTTAGTATTAGCGAAACAATGCGCTGTGTAAAGCACACAGCTGGTAGAAATGGTTGCTCCCGCGTGCACGAGAAATGAGCTTGAACTATGAGCTCACTAACTTTAGCAGTTATTAGAATAGAGGAAATGAATCTTGCCAGAGTAGACAATACTAACCTCTGAAAGAACAGTAAATGAATTATAAAACAAATATTGGGCTGTTTTTCTTTTCCAATTTACATATGAAGTTCAGGAAGTAGAACTGGTCAAGCTTAACTTAAATTCTTGTGAGAGTAATGCCTAGCTATATACTCTATAACCCAAATGACACCGATCAATACACCAAATAAACGAAATTAAAAGCTACTTTAACAATGACTCAGATATGCATGTTCTTTTATAAATACCCAGTCATAACCAGCGAGCAAAATCTTTCAAAATCAAACCTTACGCGAGTACGAAACTGTAGAGCGGAGCCTTTATCATGTCATAAAGTGCGTCACGTCCCAAAAATATATAATTTTTTTTTACCTAAAGTTGTGAATTTTTGCGCCATGTTTGTATTATTAATTTCATTTCATCTTAACATTCTTAGCGTCGCCTTGAGCCCCAACATTTAGACTCCTCGTTTTAAATTCACATAATTTTTGGGGGGTAATTTTGGAATCTAAGAGAAACGTTTTGCTCAAATAGTTACATGACTACGGAGTCAGCTTTTTACTGGTAGTAAAGCAACTTTGATCTTTCCGATTAAAAAAAAAAAAAAATACATTTAGACAAAACGTTATTCATTATTAAAGTTAAGTTGGAGTAAAATAACAGTGTTATGTACACTGTAGCTTCATAAGGTTGCAAATGCGTTGATTTCAAGGTATCATTAAAAACCAGGATTATCTTTCTTCAAACGCATACGTGCTTTGGACGTTTTGTCCAGACAAATTTCTTGATATGCATCATCAGTTTATCAGTCCAAAATATGTTGTATTTAACATTGCTCTAATTGGAATCATTCAATGTTACGAGCTTCCTTGTGGGTTAAAATTAACGTCATGCACCTCGTGTGAAAAAGGACGTAAGCTACCTTCCTGTAGGTAACGTGATCAAACAAAAGGCTTTTTAAATAAACATCCGAAAATATATTGTAATTTTCATCTTGGTTTTAGCAAATATAACATAGGTGAAAAATAAGTTTTAGATAGATAGATAGATAGATAGATAGATAGATAGATAAATGGATAGATAAATAGGTAGGTGTAGGTGTGTGTGTGTGTGTGTGTGTGTGTGTGTGTGTGTGTGTGATTTTAATTTTTAACGTCGCTTTAACAATTTTTTAGTCATATCGCTACGATGTCTGCAGTGTGGAAGTTTATAGTGCTGTCTAGCACTGGGGCATCTTGCCGCAGACATGTAGCATGATGTCTGACCCAGTCACATTATCCTGACACCAGGCCGACTAGTCCTAACACTGACCTCTTAATGCTGAGCGCCAAGCGAGGCAGCTGTTAGTACCATTTTTATAAATCTTTGGTATGAATCGGCCGGGGTTCAAACCCACGACCTCTCGCATCCGAGGTGGACGCTCTAACCACTAGGCCACCGGAGCGGTCCAGGTAGGTAGGTAGGTAGGTAGATAGGTAGGTAGGTAGGTAGGTAGGTAGATAGATAGATAGATCGGTAGGTAGGTAGGTAGGTAGGTAGATAGATAGGTAGGTAGGTAGGTAGGAAATGATGACAGTGACAAAGTAAAAGAAATTCACATTCAGGCGTCTAGCAATTTTTGTCTTATTTAAAATTATTCTATTTGCATCTACCCAATGAATTTTATGCCCAAACGCATTGATTTTCGAACTGAAATATTTTTACTGGTTTATTAAATAGAAATATTCAATTGCAAAAACTCTATACCCAACAGTAACAAAAAGAAATTATTAGCTGATTTTCAACTAGAAAAAAAGTTATTTATACCATTTTAGAGGGATATAGTTGTTTCAGAAATATAAAGAGAAAATGCGTTTGTTTACCTGTAGCGCACTTCTCTGTATACCGTATTCGTCGTTTTCTGCTGTCAATCCAGATGAAAGGGTCAATAAACATGTAGCCATGAAGCAAAGATAAATTCTGAAAACTGTTTCTTGCATTTTGAGAAAATATATCTTTGTTTTTTCTTTACCCAATAAAATATCGAACTGAATAGTTATCGCTGGTAACTGTGCTCGTTCCTTTAGCAACTGTAGCGCTTTTCCGTTTTCTGATCCACCAATCTGAATTCCGTTCAAGATTTATACTACGCATATAGCCCACGTACTGGGCGAGTCCACGCCTTCTGGAGTTTTAGCTGAATCAATCTCTATTTTGCAATTGTAGACCATCCTTGTCACAATGGAGATATCCAAAAATAGCCTATTGGCATCCAGTTAAAACTATCTTCCTATTGCCTGGATTTACTACATCATGGAATGAAAGTGTTAATCTAAGACTGGTGACAGCATCATCAACCAGCCATTTTTATTCCGTTGTCTAAATTGATACATAAAACTGAAACGTGAAGAAGTGGATGTTTTTTTCATATGTTTGTAGAAGAACTGTGTACTCTAATTGCATGACTTTTGAAATTACCAAAATCGAAAAGTGTCGCGTTATGTATTTTTTTTTTTTTTTTATAGCTTATAATTATTTGCTTCCAATACGCATTCAAAATTTTGAATGCTGACCTTTTTTTTTCAGAATTTTAAGTGATCTTCTAGATTACTGTAGTGTTCTGAGAAGAGAACCCCAGTTTGTAGAGTGACGATTATGTCTATAACTTCTTTGACAGCTGTTGTGTTCATTTCGCTTCTCTTTCATTGGTCATACTTTGACAACATACAACCTGGATGCGGCAACCATATACCAATTCGGCTTTAAATATATTATAAGTTAAAAATAATAATAATAATAATAATAATAATAATAATAATAATAATAATAATAATAATAATTTATAGTTTTTGTAATATAGGCGGTATGATACAAGAATATACAGGAATAATTTCAAATCTTTTCATTTTTTATTTCATACACGACAAAAATAATAATAGCGGGAAAGCTAATAAAGGAATTTCAGAGGTATCAGGAGAGCTCCATAACAGCTGAATGCTGCAATATAAGTCATTTGGCGGGAGAATTTTGTTAAATACAAAGATAACGCTAATTTTCAAAGTTTGTGTTGAGGAATAGATCTTGTTTTCTGATGTTCATTTATGTCATAATAACTATGATATAAATTCTGCTAAGGTTGCCAGTGTCGGTGGATCTTATATTTTAATATTAATTTACACAAACCGCAATAGCATTTTTTTTTCAGATCTCAATATCTGCTTACATAAGATTGATAAATTTTATTTTAACTATTTTATAAGTTCCATAAGGTATTATTCATTTCCACCTCAGAAAGAAAGATCTATTGCTCTTTAAGGAAGACAAATTCAGTAGAACTTATTCATAGCATAAAAAACAAGTGTGTAAAGAAAGTCAAATTCATAATTGAACAAATGTACTCAAACAATTTTCTTCAGGTTTTTTTTTTTTTTTTTTCTTTTTTTTTTTCTGAGAATGTTGTTGAGGCCTACTTTAGAATAAGTTCTAATAAAATCTCGTGGAAATACAGTTGAAAATACCGTTAGATCTGTTAAAGTAAATCCCATGCGGCCTTGGTCAGACTTACTTTATGGTCGTCATTAAGAGTCATTCAGATGTCCCCCGGGTAATGTTAATTGATATTTGACTGGAAACTAATTGCTCTGGATTGTGCAAAAGTTATTGGGAGATAATCCATTATAGACAAATCTATCATGTTTTTGTTCCATGGTTTTAGATGCATGGCTAAATACTGATGTACATATCTGAATTCCTCATTAGATAAGGGCCTAGTTTTGGCCCCACGGTACCATTGGTAACGTTGTAAAACGTGAAATTTTAATTTCCTGGTAAATTAATTTCTCTGCTGAATTAAAATATTATGCTGAAAAATCAGCATGTGTTGTGTTGATTTAAAATAAAGATTGTAATAATGAGGCTTCGTTTGTAAGAAATGGATGTAACATGTTTTAAAAGATTGGTACAAATTTTGGCACTTACTAGCTTTAAATATATATGCGTGCGGTTAGCATCAGTTCATAATGTTTGGGAATTCTTCAGCTAATAATGAGTTGAATCCAGTTGCGTGTTTTTAAGCGCAAATGATGAAAATAATTTTGCATGTTTGAAAAAAAATTCTATCATTAATTTTACAATATTTTTTTCCACTTTTATTGCCCTAAAGCTTGAGTTTGAATTTAAATTAGACCTGAATGGAGCTTTTAAGTCGTAATATCCTCAAACAGTCACACCCACACCCACCCACCCTAAAACACCCAACAAAAATCTATAGCTTTTGGGGATGAAAACCTCACTTGTTTACAATACCTATATATGCAGCAGGTAAGATTTCCTGATCAAAGTTAATATTTAACTCATTACCTACCATAGTCATGCTAAAAAATTTATCCAAATACGCGGCATTAAATAATCCTGATCATCCACGTTAATGATGAGCTATTTAAACATATTCATTGTTACATTACGATACAGTTGGATTGGACACAAGTTCTAAAACTTAGCCCTCTCCCCACGTAATACAAGTATTACAACATATTCAACATGACAACATAATAATGAAAATGATTGGAGCGGGAGAGAAAGGCACAATCACAGTAATCACGATATAAGTTATTGAAATCGTCCTCTAGCGTTTATATATGTGCATACATGATGTGAAATTCTATATTTTTCATTTGCATCGCTGTTTCCACACATCAGTAAATCTTAGCTAATAGTTGCATATGACACTGAAAGTATATTTTTCATCAACTCAGTTCGTTGCCTACTGTGCTTGGGACAGAACATTAAAAAATGCATGGTGGTTTCGATCATACCGCAGGAACAAAAAGGGGTGTCAGCAAATTGAACACTGTAAAGGTCAGCTTTTAATGAACTTACTGTCGCAGTCTAGTATGGATAATATCAGTTTGCTAGACACGATATTTAGACATAAACATATTTTCAAAGCACTGTAAGACATGCTAGACTAACTATCCTGTTCGCGATTGTTCCACAAAGTTACACTGTTGAGGGTATAACAGATGATTTGGTAGAATTTAGCCTGAAATTGCAAATGACCATAGTATTTGAGCGTCGAAGGCTATAATTTGTTCGGACACAGAAGGAGGGAGTATTTCAGTGAGATAGTCTGGAGTTTGGCTCGTTTTAATGCTGTAGAGTGTTCATTTTTGTTTTCTTTTTCTTCTAGACTGCAGACTTTCCCACCCTGTTTCAAAATAAAGCGAATGCCTGCTAGTTCGTTTTGGAAGTCCTGTAACTATTCTTGCTGTATTCAAGCTGTTGTGAAAAACATAACCACTTTTTTTCTGGATTAAATTTTAGAAGCTCTTGCTTGGACCAGTTATGCAGTTTTATTACATCATCGTACATGACAAGCTCCATTTCAGCACAGTAAGAGGGTGATCAATCCAGAGATGAGTCATCTGCAAAAAGATGAGTGAAAGAGCTCATACTATCAGTAATATCGTTTAGATAAATTAAAAACAAAGTGGCCTAAACACGGATCCTTGCTTCACACCAGCATTTATAATCATTTCCCGTGAATAAGTATCGTGTAAAACCACCTTTTATTTTCTATTACTTAAATAACTTTCAAAACCATTTTATCAGATTACCTGAACACTGTATCTGTTAAGTTTAAATAATACACCCTTGTGCAAGATTCGATCAAAAGCTTTCGATAGATCAGAATCCACGCAATCCAAAAGTATTTGAAATATCAAAGGTGTGTGTCCATTTAATCCCATAAGACTTTAAAGAACCATAGGTCTGCGTCCATTTTCTTGCCCTACTTTTGGCTGAATACATATTCCCAAGTAATCATTATTACAAAGAAAAAGTAAAAGACAATGAGCCCTGTCACTAACTGGACGTACACTAATAGCGTAATAAGCGTTTAAAAATCAATAAAACCAATTGACACAGGTTGAGAATTATAGCCTTCTATCATGAAATAAGTAAAGAAAAGGAAATAATAATGGTATATATTTCTCAGCGTGACAAAAACAATTTAAGACAATATCCCTTTTAGGCAACAATTTACGGCAGTCGTAAATCGCTAAAGTTTTCCTAAAGTCTCGTATAATTTTCGTTCATTTTATAAATTTCTTTCACAGCAATGTCATAGCGATTATTAATATTGCAAATGCATTTTCATCTTCATTATTTAATGAGAGACAAAAAGTTCTATGTAATTTCACGTCCAATCTCTCTTAGAGTGTACAGTGCTATCATAAACTCAGGTAAATAATTACATCACAGTGTAATGGTCGCCTCATTCGAGTTTTCAGTAAACGTTGATTTTACAAAAAGTGAGCTACCGTAATGTTGGGGATTCGCAAAGAGCTGACATATTTTAAAAGCACTTGTACTCCAACCATATGCCTTCTGGACCATTACTAGCCACTTCAGTCTACTTGTCAAAAATTTCAGTACGGAAGGATCTGAATGTAGTATATAACTGTATTTCGCTTTTTAAATTAATGTCGCGATTGAGGAAAATTTATAATTTCTAATTTTTTTAGTATGAGTTAGTTTTCTCCAAAATGGAAGGATTAATGGTATGTATTGAATATGAATCATCGTATTTCCACACGGCACTGTGTGAGAAGAACCTATGGCGCAACAGTCTGTCAAGAATAAATAAATTGTATTATTGTTATCATCATCATCATCATCATCATCATCATCATCATTATTATTATCTGGAAATTTTACAGCGAAATCCTTTCATTTTTCCCAATATTCATCGAGAACAATTTAGTTTATTTTTCAATGCGATTTTTTAAATCAATGTAGGATATTGCACTATTATTTCGTGAAGAATTAGTGAAGCCTTCCAAGAGAATTAAGACCATATGAATAATTAAGAATGCTATATGTGGAGAAACTTTGATTAATAGTTTTGCTTAAGACCTCATCCTCAAGAAGGCCAGTTAGAAATTTACTGGGTTCGTTTTAATGCTCATCGATGCTAGTACTCAGAATCAGTTTGTGTAGGATTGAAACTTTAAATTAATTTGCCACTTTGGGATAGTATGATGATTTAACCGTACTTAAGAGGATGATATGGATTCCGTGACGACTGCAGTAAAAGCTCATTTTAAACGTATTGTATGACCATTTTAATAAGGCAAATTGGGGTTGGGCAACAAGTTTTCCTTCTTGGATACAGCCCTACACAAACATAACAGCATTTAGCACGAGAATATAAACTTCAGCGTCAGAAAAAGAATAGCTAAGAATAGGTATTGTATTTAAAATTGCCTAAGCGCTCCGTCATGAAAATAAAATATTAGGCCAGATTAAATATTTTAGATATGCTATGTTTATTCTCGAATACTTATCTAAGCATCACATTGTTTGTTATATGATACAGTTTTCAAACTTTCACGCAAACATTCTTATTCAACCAAAAAGAAGGCGTTTCTTTTTTTCCTTTTGCGTAACAAGCCTACTGGCTATTATTTCTTTAATGTTGTAATTTCTGCCTGCGCGATCCCTAACTTTATCAGACTGCTTTTAAACCTCTGCCAGTTATATATATCTTTCCTGCTAGACATTTTCGTGAAAGGCATCGCGATGTTTAATATTGCTATATGTGTCTGCAGGTCGATGATTGATTTATTGATTGATAGGTGCTCAAGGGAATCTTAGAGCAGACAAGACCATTTAGTGCCAAGATGACAGGAGCAAAATACCCAGCCCTGAGACGCACCACGTCAGCTGACCCGGGGTGGTCTGAGACATTATATGGAAGCCAATCCGGCTGCTGTGGGCAGGACTGAACATCCCCCGGCCGCTGCTGTGGGCAGGATTGAACATCCCCCGGCCGCTGCTGTGGGCAGGATTAAAAGTGTCTGGCTCTGAGAAACACCGAACCCAGGGTTGTCTGGAGAGGGGCATAGTGCTTGGCCTTTAGACACGACACGACAGACGATCCAGGATGATCTTGGTAGTATTCAGACTCACACTTACTAATGAGCCAC
The DNA here is from genome assembly GCA_016617855.1 of Megalonaias nervosa. NCBI lineage: Eukaryota > Metazoa > Mollusca > Bivalvia > Unionida > Unionidae > Megalonaias > Megalonaias nervosa. The sequence continues at coordinate 172,492 of JAECUM010004605.1, read as the reverse complement.
AGCGGCTTCCCTCTAGAGTTGCATGCAAACAGCTATGTAAGTGTCTCGTATCATATTACGAAAACGTTAGATCTTCCGGACTTGCCTAAGATTTAGCACCTTCGACATGACGGGCTACCATTCACAAACGATTTTGTAAATATTTAGCAAAATATCCAGCCAAAAATCAGCCATTGCTAATTATAGAATCAGAGTACTTTTCAAGATTGTTTACAAGGTCTCTCAGTTCGCCCACCATCTTGCAATGACTCTTCCAACAACAAAGGACACACGAGTCTTAAAAAACAAGACACAAAAACATGCTTGTCACAATCAAAGGTATTGACTTGTATCCTACTTTTATTCAAAGGCGACAAAAATTCGATGGCATTTACTATAGGACAGCTGTTACCCAGTCTAATCACACACACACACACACACACACACACATATATATATATATATATATATATATATATATATATATATATATATATATATATATATATATATATATATATATATATATATATATATATATATATATATATATATATATATATATATATATATATATCACACTCATTATAATTTAACCCTTTGCAACTATCACATTTTAAGATGTCGTCTGCTACTTAGCTAGTCTACTCAAAATCATTTTAGCCAAAGTCACATGAAAACCTATTTTCCCCGCATTCACTTATAATTCTCATTACGCACTTCGAATTAAAGTGAACTCACGGGCTACAAAATTTGGATGGTAAAAACAAAGTCAAATATTTTCTTTCACATGGTGATATCAGTTACCTTTAGTTCCAACATTCTGCGCAGTCAAATAGCGTCTTGCTTTTGTGTACTTAGGCTTCAGTCTTATACCAATAAAGAAAACACCACACTTAATTTGACCACCTTGACCCATGCATGTGGTTTTAGTATTCCTTTACAAGAACACTTCTCGGATATTCCATACCCTCTAGACGTCATGCAGCTCTGTCAAGCATGGGAAAACGGCTTGCCAATTTTGCACGTAAAAATTTACTAAGCGCGAATGAATTTCAGGGATAATTTTTGATGTTATATTTGCGTTTCCAGGTGACGTTGCCAAAGAAAACAGTCTACCTGTCAGTAAATGCTTCCTCAGAACATCTCCCAGAATTGTCTACCTGTCAGTAATTGCAAAAACGAAACATTATATCATCATCGGGATTTATTTCTTCGCTGAAAAAATAATTGCGACAACTAATGACATTTGAAAAATTGATTTCAGAAGCTGGCACATTAAACGATGGATCCATGTTCGTCATACATAGCTTATTTATAAGAAAGCTTGATTATTAGCAGTTCAAAATAGTATATAATTGTTTCTGAAGAGTCAAACTATTATCTCTCCATTTACTTCAAGCTATTATGTTGTACAGTTATCACTAGACAATCGCTTAATATACATGCTTTCTTGTGTTCACGTGCTTGTGTTTATATGTATAGCTACTGTGTCATATTTTTATACATTCATAGCTATGTAAAGATTTTTTTTACCTATTTATTTATAGATACATTGTTATTCTATGTCAAAACATTATTTTTTTCTGGTTTCTTTTTCAATGACAACCCTTAGTAACGACGCACACACCTATTTCGCATACCTTATGATATTGCCTTAAACTGTATTATTAAATCACGTTTGCTGTATCTGGTGCAGTTAGGTTAGCGAAAACATTTGTCCAGCACATGTAAATCAACTCTAGTCCAGTTTCATTATGTCTAAATCAGAAGGGAAACCGTTTGATTTGTAGGCTACAGACTGCCGTTGAGTAATAGAAATGACAAAAGGCCTTATTGGCGAAATGCTTTAAAGCGGGTTCAAACCAAACTAAACGAGTTTTTGAGCGTGTGTATTTGACATACACCAATCTCAATTTATCCGAAGTTTCGATTCCAAGTAATTCATTTCGGAAAGAATTTTTACTTCCTTAATCACAAAATATTGACATGTATTGATGCGCTCTGGTATCATATATGTTATGAATTCTATTCACACACACACACACACACACACACACACACACACACACACACACACACATACATACATACATACATACATACATACATACATACATACATACACGTGTGTGATTTGGATTTTTAACGTAGATTTATCAATTTTTCAGTCGTATCGCTACGATGTCTGCAGTGTAGCAGTTTGTAGTGATATCTAGCACTGGGGTATCATTCCACAGACAAGTATCGTGATATCACACCCAGTCACATTATCCTGACACCAGGGCGACTAGTCCTAACACTAACCTCTTAATGCTGAGCGCCTAGCGAGGCAGCTGTTAGTACCATTTTTATAATTGTTTGGTATGACTCGGCCGGGATTCGAACCCACGACCTTGCATACATACATAAATACATACGTACGTACGTATGTTTGTATGTCTGCATGTATGAATTTATGTATATATCAGTATAAATACATATGTACATCTGCACAGACCGTATTAGACTATTGGGTCCACGTGCTTAGATATACTTTTATTAATCAAATAGTTCAGATCCTCGCAAAACCCGTTTTCTTTCAGGCAGCATAATTTTTATATTCTAGGCGAGTTTGTCAACAAAAACCCAAGAGAACTATGGATCGGATAGCACTACGCGCCCGGGACCTGATCGAACTGCATGCAAATTTCAACTACTTGTGTTCAGTCGTTTATAAATGGAGTCTGAGAAAGCTATAAGATGTGAAAATAATACACGAGCGCATATTGCTGGGACATCTATAAGGCCGAGAAGGTATTAATGTGGTCTCAATTTACGTCAACACCAATCCAATACAGAGTACTTCACAAGCATTATGCTTCAGCCGAGTAGCTGAGTAATACATGGCCTTTTGTAACTCAAGAGCTATCATTTGAAATTGTGATACCCACTTTAGCCATCTTAGGCCATGAAATTTCACTGAATAGAGGACTCCAGGCATTTTTTCCCAAACAAGCAAGCCTTGGGATCTAACCTGACGACAGCGTTGGACATGCATTATTCGAGGAGAAATACTTGTGGAGAACGCTTGGTGTGGATTTAGTAGCTTTCTCAGATAGAATTTGATCGTAAGAGTTTGTTTAATAGACGAATTGGTGTGCAGTTTAGATAATGTATATTTTGTCACATGAAACAATAAATATAGGTCTGGTCGCCCCTAAAGAAAAAGACTAAGGTAAATTGCAATAAATCGCTTATGTTATAAAATTGTTTGCATTGAGTTTATGCCTACATTGTCAGAAGTACGTTTAAAATTCACGTTATGTCTTAGAATGGATTAATTAATCAATTTTGCTTTATCTTTTTTGCTACGTGTGACAGAATGGTTAGAGTCATATAAATGGTTTGGTCGTCGTTACCCCCTGCTTCAACCCGTACTGCTGATTAGCCAGCGCTTTATTCGAGAGAAAACATGGAGGAAATAAACTCGTTGTAGCGCACGAATCTAATGCAATAAAATCACCTGCTTAAAAAGGGTCAGATATTCTCGGGCTCGTCACACATTGCTTTTTTAATGCACTGTACATGATAGTCACGAGTTCCAAATGGTCAGCAGCCATTATTTGTGACGCAGAAGCATGTATTTCTATATATAGCGGCCATACCATTGTAAATCTATTTATCTTTGACATTTTGGTTTAGGCAAAAAGAAAAAAACCCCATCTTTTTTCTTTACATTCAGAATTCTAATGATTGCTCAGCAGTTCCTTGTCTTTCCATCAGTCGACTCCCTGCTAGTTCTAGATGTTTAATGGGCACTATGAACTCCCCTACATGTCGCAAGAGGCGATTAAATGGAGTTAGGAGACGGGTGGCTGAATTTTTAGGATTCCTCACGAACGAAACGATGAAGGTTCCAATCCTGCTTTCGGATCAGTACGGGATGGCTGAGGGTGTGGTGTGCCATGAGGCAAGGCACATGACACCAGCAGACTCTGCACTAAATAACCTACATATCTTGCTGTGCCGTAAAACACCAAAGACAGAAGAATGCATCCGTCATCTGTTGGTTTGCCCGGCAAGGTGAACCACTATATAAAGTTCACCTGTCCATAAAAATATAGTAATAATGAAGATGATGATGCACGAGGAACACGTTTATTAGGCTGTCAGATATTTGCTGCTTTTTTTCTAAAGGAAGATAACTATCAATGATTCCTCACGTAAGCTCAAAATGTTATCAAGATATACTGCTTAGACGGGAGCTTTTTCATATGAAATCATATTATATCCAAATTATATCTAGTTTCCAGCCACCATGAAGACTTCGAGTGACTTTCAACTGTCATCTTCTTGCATAATTTTGAATGGACTAAATAATGTCACATGCACGGGTACTGTGCCTGCACAGGTGAAACTTACAATATGGCAACATCCTGGGCATCAGTAGAGTCGTCAAAGCCAGAAAATATCCCTTACAAAACTGTTAACAGCAACAGCAAAACTTTTGTAAATACCGCAGTTACCACAACTTTTACACTGAATGAAATTGGCTTCGGAGAAAAAGTTCTTTTTTTCCTTTAATTTCAAATCACTTCTGACCAAAAGGTAACAGAATTTCTCAGAACCCGTAACACGTTTATACAACCAAAACTGGCCACAGAGACTGTCAAATGAATCTAAAATGTTTTATTTTATATACAAAAAAGTAAACTTTTACCTTGAAAACAAGTCACAGATACAACACGTACACGAAGGCTCATCATGATTTAATCATTGTCTTCAAGAAATATGAAACAGTCCAAGCTAGTAACCTATTGTTACGATTCTACGGTCTTAAACTAAGTAACGGAAAAAAACGAAACCAACACGTTTAGTAAAATTTCAACAAAGAATACAAAGTGAAAATCTAAAGGAACTTACAGTATTGTGAATCAAATCTCAAATAATCCTAAAAAGTTTTATCATAAGTCAAAACGTATAGAGTCGTCCGAATTAATCCCAGTATTGAAAGTGCTGATGTGCCAGTAGCCTTGAATGAGCTGATGTGCTAACAATCTTGATGTATCATAATGATATAATCGAGAATATTGTTGAATGAATTCACAATAATCCCAAATAGTTATTTAATCCAATAGTCAATGGGCACTCTGCAATTACAAGGAATGATTTAAATTGATACATGACAATTATACCTGAAAACTACTAAAAGACTGATTCCATTAGACAGATGTTACAATAGGAATGATTATTTTTGTTTATACAACCTTATATACATCCCCACTTCACCTATGTCACAATAACCTTTTATGAAAAAAGCTTCACCATCTTATTGGAAAATTACCCCAAACTGTGAAAACAAGGTCAAGTCTGTGTACTTACATTTGAGCGAACCAACCAGACAAATAGCACTCAGACCATGTTGTTTTGTTAGGGTATTTATTTTGTCCAAGAGAAAATCCAATGTCATGAGCTCAACCCCAAGTAAACATGTTGCTTACTAATGATCATTATCGTAAAATATAATCGATAATCATGGACAAATATTAGTTATGTAATATGTTGTTCACAAATGATCAGAACAATCTACAGTCATGGACAGAAGTTGAACAGACACTATAAATGCACATAAAATTATGCAGCATAATTCTTGATAGATACGTGTCTATAGCATTTGGAGCACTTTATTTTACGCCCAAAATTCATAGTCATTATAAAGATATTTATTTTCAAAAGACTGTTCGGAATGATAGACATAAATATTTACGACATTTGGCCCAGGTACTAATAAAAACGTTTGGAATAGTTAGTCACCACGTCTAAAAGACGCTGGAAATGATGAAATTTTGGCAGATAGTTTTCAAAACTCTAATGACTTCTTTTGTATTTGAAACAAGCCTATGACTTCAACTATGAGAATATCTTCAAACTTTTAATTATAATCTAGACAGTCAACAACAAAATGGTTGATGGATCTGATGTATTTGAAAGGCGAGACTTATTTCTCATTTATGCCACTACTTTTTTAGCGTCTACATTTTTGCTTAATATGTACAAGAAAGAAGATGGTAAAAAGTCATGGCATCATTTATTCATTTTCTCTGCACCACTTTAGTAATATATTCATGAATAGTAATTTCTTGCACAAGTTTATTAAAGCTAAATAATCGTCAAAAAATATAATGTACTTCTTGTCCACTAGAAGTATAATTTTCACCACTACATCCATTTTATTACTTCCATGTTTAATTTTAAATGATAATGATTTGAAAAGAGGACTTGTTATTTTTGGGGGTTTAATATCATGTTTAGCACATGACAGCCCATGCCTGGCGGCGTTGAATATATAGTGGAGGGAGAGCTCAGAGAATCATCGACCTACAAGAAACTACTGGCAACCTTTCTCACATACCCAAATTCGTCAAGCCAGGATTATAGTCTGACTATACCTTCCCGTTTGTACCCTCATAATAATTTCTAAAACGGAAATCTTTAATGTGATAAGGGGCCCCGAGAGGCCGAGTGGTCTAAAGCGCTCTCCGTTACGGATCACTGCCATCTCACCTCTGTCTGCGTGGGTTCGAGTCTAGGATTCGGCGAATGCGGATATGTGAGAAAGCTTGCCAGTAGCTTCTCGTGGGTCGGTGGTTCTTTTCGGGGATTTCCCGGTTTCTTCTTCCACCATTAATACTGGCCGCCATGTATAGCCTATCGTGTGCTGAAAAATGGCGTTAAGCCCCACAACAACAACAACAACAACAACAACAACTTTAATGTGATAAAAAGTGCACAGAACTTAGTCAATTCATTCACCGATTTATAAATTTTAATCTGAATGTGGTCAGAGGGGCCCAAACACTGGCAATCTCTGCGCCTTTCATGTTTAACGGACTCGCCATACTAACACGGCACCATGTTTCGTACACTATGGGTGAGTTGATTTCTTGAGACAACATTTTGACGTAGTTCATCCTATTCGGTAACTCTCTGATTATTCCGTAAATTACCATAATGTTGAGAGTTTAAAGTTATATCTCTTTGCACAAAGGTACATATAAATTACACAGCTTGTAAATCCACGTGAAAGGCAAATTTGTAATTGTCATTCTTTTCCCTTGCTTGATTCGACATTGTAAATATAGGAAGCAGACAACATAGTATTTTCCTTCTACGTACATACATATGTAGTGGTGCATACACCCCTTCGTTGAAAATGGACTTGTCCAAGAACAGGAAATGACTGGCGAACACGTCGTCTTTTACACTGAAAACTTCCATTTGGAATGAAACTTGCAGACGATAACTTTGTTAGGGTCCCACCTGGGTATAATCAGGTTTGAAATTATAAATCAATAAATGAACTGACTCCATTCTGTGCATCTTTTATCTCATTTGTGCTTTTTGTCTTTCTAATCGGTAGGGTGGGGTACAAACAAACGGGGATGTATATTCAGACTATAGAACCCACGTGGATAGGTGCGATATGTGAGTGAGTAGAAAAGTGACAAAAGTTATGTACAAACTATAGCAAACAATGAAAGACGGCATTTAAACAAAATTAGATACATCTTTTTCAGTCATTGTCTGGGTTCTAACCTTAAAAATAAACAATAATCAGTTTGTTTAAACCATCGGCATTCAGAACATCGTGTACTCCAACAAGCCTATGCGTCGTCTCTAGTACAACGTAGGAAGATATCTTTACACTGCACGATTATTACCTCTTTTGGATATGTGTGTCAACAACAGTAACACATGCAAAAATGTGACATCGTCATAGGAGTGTGCAGCCAATGGTTGAGCGAGACTCATGCGTGTTGTGGTACTGGGTCACCATAGTTCAATACACAAGCAGTGCTTAATTTGTGCTTAATTTTTAAGTTAGAATCGAAATAATGATTCGGAATGCGGTACCTATTTCAACATATCTGTGCGTGAGTGTGTGTGTGTAATGTTTTTTTTTTTGTTTTTTTTCCTTTTCTTTCGAATCTTGTCAGTCGGTTACACACATTTTTGTTTAATCTTACGAGCTACATCTGTCCCACGTGTCCCAAGATGATACTATCAAAATTGATTTCTTAGAGGAAATGGTAGTATAAAGTGGTTTAATGACTGTTTCGTTGCCACATAGACCTGTGATCACAAATTTCTGGAAGAATTCTTTATCTGTTATTATCATTCCAGAGTTAATCGTAATTTCTGCAGTTTCTCAAAGGTGTCGTAAAAAGTTATATGGAGACGGAAGCCACGGACGCTAGAATACTTAAATGTCGGCCTAAATTTCTTGACTAATCCAAGAAACCAGACAGAAAGCAAACCAATGATAAAACTGAACCGCTGAAAATTAGTTTTTGATACATTTGAATTTTACATAAAGAAACAAATAAAAGGAATTTGACTAATATCATTATTTGATAGACAGTGCTTACAGAACCATGTTTCCAAAGAAATAAGAGTGCAAAGGAAACCAAAGGTTATTAAGATGCTATCGGAAACTTCCATGACATTAACCTGACATACAGAAAATCGTTAGTAGAGTTTTTGTGGAATAAGAAAAAAAGATGTTTGCCTTTGTTTCCAGTCTGTCTGTTGCGTACATAAGAGAAAGGCATACAAATTTAGGTCAATGAAAAAATATATCTATACTACACTCGAACGCTCCTAAGCTCAGGAACCTACTATTTGTTTTTATTTTTAAAAAATGAAATCAACTAGAGACAGAGAGATAGCGACTTGTTTCTTTGCAACTCTTTGGTTATAACAACTGAAAATCTTAGGGGAAATAATGAAAATAAATACTTAAATTTCACACCACATATCGTTTGGTGCAATGTGATTAATTGTACTAATCATTAACATTGTTCATCACCTAGTGGTTAGAGCGTCCGCCTCAGATGCGAGAGGTCGCATGTTCAAAACCCTGCCGAGTCATATCAATGACTTGTAAAAATAGTACTAACAGTTGCCTCGCTAGGAGCTCAGCATTAAGAGGTTAGTGTTAGGACTGGTCGGTCTAGTGACAGGAAAATGTGACTGGGTAGGACATGATGCTACACGTGTGCGGCATGATGCCCCAGTGCCATGAGGCGCTGTAGCGGAAAAAAGTTGGTCCAGTGAGAAAGTTGCAGTTGTCATATGTCGAGAAATCCAATATCACGTGTTGGATCAAATTGCATGTCCTTAAAGTTCCATTTTCAAGATCGAGATTTTAGATTTTTTATGATAAATTATACAGTGGTGGTTTAAAGTTGTATATCCTATGTCGATGTTTTACAGTGTATATTTAGAATTACACAGCGGTGGTTGAAATTTCAATATCGTATGTCGAGAATCCCTAATTTACACGTTGTATCTAACTGTTTGTGATGAAAGTGCCATTTCATATGGCGAGTATTTAGATTTCATCTGTTGAATTTCACAGTAACGAGAAGCAGCCTCCTTGTTTAAAATAACGCGGTTCGTTCACGAGAGCGACATCTAGCGAAAAAATTCATAGTAATTCTCGACCTGTGAATGGTAATTTTCAAATTGTAATTGCATGAAATGTAAGAACGCCTCATAATTGAATACACGTATCCTAATTCTCGATATTATTTTGAATTGTTAAAGTATACATTGTGTAATGTTACTTTTAACACCAACACATGATTTCACCATATAACAACAGCAATTCTGACAAGCAAAATAAAAATGTCCAACCACCGCTGTGTAATTCAACAGATACAATCTGAAAACTCAACATACTAAATGGAACTTTCAGCACAATCAATGTGATTCAACATGTTAAATTGAAACTCTCGACATATGATATTAAAGTTTCAACAACCGCCTTGTAATTCAGAAGATACAATCTAAAACTCGACATTTGACTTCGAATTTTTTCAACCAGCGCTGTGTAATTCAACAGATGAAATCTAAATACTCAACATATGGAATGGAACGTTCAACATAAACTCGTTGAACCAATACGTAAATTAGGAATTTTCAACTTGTGACATTTAAATTTTAACTACCGCCGTGTAATTCAAACGATACAATCTAAAACTTCGACATAGAAATATAACTTTCAACCACTACTGTTTACATCAACAGATACATTCTAAAATCTCGACCTTGAAAATGGAACTTGAAGGACAAGCATTTCTGATACAACACGTGAAATTGGAATTCTGGACATATGACATTAAAATTTAAATTGCAGCGTCCTGATTGGACCAGCTTTTGTCCGCTACGGCGCCTCATACCAGTGCTAGACATCACTATAAACTGTCACACTTCAGACATCGAGTCGATACGACTGAATTTTTTTTAAAAGCTGCGTTAAAAATCCAAATCACACACACACACACACACACACACATTGTTCATCAAACTGTAATTAGAGTACAATAAAAAAATAAACGATTCAAATTATTCTTTTACAAGTTATCGGTCACATTTTGCATTTAGATAGGAAAGGATTCCGTTTGCATGTATGGGATAGTTTGTTGAACTGTATTGTCTATTTGTAGTAAAACTTTGTTTTAATCCACGCCTCATTTACCTCACCTCAACTTTCTTGGAGTTCAGAGACGAGGTGAATCATCCCATGTTTCTTTTCTTCTGCATTTTGCTTTTACTTTCGTTTTAAGTAATCTTTATACAGTTTTATAAAGTTAATCCACATTAAGAATTATGAATGATTATTTACGAAACATGAATGGTGAACATTTTAATCCCGCTTAATGCCAACCCTCCAGCTCTTTGTACGGGCATGAAGGTTCGTCTTCTCTGAAATTTGGTTAACGTAGAGGAGTCTAAAATTAAAATATTAATAATTCCTCCCTTTATTAATACGGGCAAAATATACATATATAACAAAATATTTTGTAATGGATGAAAAGAATAATTACATGAGTGGTGAAATTTTAGAAAAAAAGCTAGAAGAAAAGTATGCTTTGAATGTTGATCATATGATTGAAACACTATTTCGATATAATAAAGAAGATAGGGATAAACACTCAAATAATATAGAAACCGCTTGTTGCTGAAAGCTTTTAATGTATTAATGATATTAATTTGCTAAAGTAAAACAAATTTCTCTCCATATTTTTTTTTTCTTTTGTCACACTACTAGCATCGGGAGCGAAGCGCACAATCTTAGATTAGCATGGCTTTAAGCACTCGGGAGTCAGCTAGAGAAGCTAAAATGAGGGTGTTCAGAAGTGAAGGTGGGTGCTTAGGCTGACCATTTATTACGTAGCCATAGTTGATCTGTGCATGTCTAGGAACTGGACAGTAATTGCCACGTTGGGAGCATCTTCGTCTGTTTCCGATCCGAGTCGAATCATTTCGATACTCTGAAAGAGACTCGTAGGTAATTGTAGTCATACTTCCCCAACTGGTAAGTTTTTGTTGGCCAAAATCAGACTTGATGTACAAAACAGATTTGTATTAAATGAAAGGTATCGAATATAAAACAAGACATTTTAATAATCAATAAAATACATGCCCTTTAAGTATTGAATGTTTTTCACGCAACTTTGTTATGAAATAATGAGGATATCAATCGGTTTCAGAGCCCGTTGCTGTTAACGATGACACTTCATCTAGTCATTGTGACGTCCATGAAGTTGTTATGACGTAACACTAATAATGGGTTTCAGGGCAGTTCAAAATGGCCATCATTTACATTTGAAATTTTTCTAGCAAAGTATGGTAAAATACTGAGGATATTCCGATTGTAATATCCAAATAGTAAAGGGGGCGCCCACCAATTATTATGTATTTTTGAGAGAGTGACGTATGTAAGGTGAAGTTGTTTGAATTTCAAACATGCACAGTGGAGAGAATGTTGGCATGCCTGTATGGTACTTTGGTGTAATGTGGCTGATATTTCTTTGGGTATTGTACTTTTGACAATTGTACATGATCTAAGCACACTGCTAACTAAAATGACTGCTGCCTTGTGCTAAAATAATCACCCTGAATTAGTCTAAAGTACATCATCTTTAGCACGTATTAAAATTGGAAAATTAATTTTGCCCAACTAGACAATGCCAGCTTCTGAAAGTGCAATGGATAAATTACCAAATTTGCAATTTACCTCTGAAGTCCATGAAAGTGAAAATGACCAAGTGGAGCTAGCAGTTTTTTGAAAGGTGCACATCTGGAGTAAGGCCAAGCTGTATACTCTATAACCCATATTACACCCATCAATCATACATCAAAATAAAGGGAATTAAAGGTTCTTGGAACACTACTTAAGATATACAAGGTCTTTTTTAAATAACCGGTTTAACCAGTGAAGGAACCCGGGGAAATTGTTTTTCTTTAAAATTCTAGCGAAACTGTAGAGCGCCATCAAAACACTATTTCGAGACAGTAGAACGGACATGATACTAAAGAAAATAAAAACCGGAAACAGGTCAATCTTGATTACAAAATTTGGAAATCAACTGAATTTTTAATAAGATTTATACTTTCATAACGCTATGCGTGGAGATTTTGAGGTAAATAACAAAAAATTCTTTAGAGTGCGCACATATATATTGTTTCAAAATCGTCATATATCTTTTGCAGATGAGCTACACATTCATTTCAGATTCATACCAAATGTATTAAACTTAAGGATGAAAAGTCGACGCATGTCATAGAGACTGCTTTTCAAAATAAACTTATATAACGCAGAACAGTAAAAAATAAAATAAATAAATAAACAAACAAACATCCAAGAAAAGTATGTGGTTTTCATGTCTATAATTATGCTAGAAATTATTCAGGGACATTGAAACATTCTAGTAATGTTGGTCTTCGTGTTTGATGTATATGGCTTTTCATTAAAAGAGCAAAATATCGGTTTATTACTTTTTTGGAAGCCCATCTTAAGGTGGGGCATTATATTATGGCGTTGTCCGTCCGTTAATATTTACTTGTCCATAACTTTCTAATGATTGCAGAAAGTTAGAGCAAAACTTTGCCAAATATATGTCTTAACAAATGCCAGGCCTCCAGACTCAAATCCGCGATCAAGGCAAAAAGGAAACAATAATTTTGTGACTTGTATCCTTGTCCCTTGGCTTAATTGTAACTACTGAACTTCTGAAGAGATTTTAGTTAAACTGAAGACAATTATATGTAATGTATACACCGCGTGTTATACCATAACCATGCGCCTGCCTGATGAGGAAGAGCACAGGAAGTGAAAGTGTAACTCGGAGTGGTATCCTTGTCCGGAGAATAACTCTCAAACCACTTGAGATATTTTAATGAAACATTAACCAGTCGTTTAACACGATTAGACAAAGTGTCATATCCTACAGATGCGTTCACGCCCTCAAATTTAAGGTCATAGCAATGAACAATGCAAATACCAATATCCTCTATCCATGTAAGGATATAAAACGAGTGAAGAAAGTTTAGCCAGTGATATATCTTGATTAAATAGTGTCTAGCGTATTAACAATCATACCCTCTGCCTAGATCTGATGGCCACAATAAAGGATAATGCACGTAAGCGACACTGTTCATCCATACAGATATTTTGATGAAACTTATCACGCAATAGTCATGTCCCAAGGTCATTAGCAGGGGTAAAGGTCAAAAGACCATGGTATAATGTGCTGTTTACAGTACTTATGTTTCATAATGCCTTGGAATACTAAGGATAATTTATAAGGGTGTGTGTGTGTGTGTGTATATATATATATATATATATATATATATATATATATATATATATATATATATATATATGAGAGAGAGAGTATTTAGTCATAACTAAACAGTTCATTGCCATTCTACGTTACGACCAAAATGCGTGCTGAATATATCTGCGTTATCTGGAAGCGGTTATTACAACTTATGTATCATCTATGGGCAAGCCTTCAACTTCACATTCGTGATAGTGTGACGCTCTTCTAGCTACTATGGCTCCCTAATTTCAGATAAACTGATTTAACATTAGATTCCCTGATGTGTTTAATATCGTTTTATGCTTATACGTGTGCATTACAGAGTACTCCATTCGTCGCATACATGATATGTGTTATACAAGAGCAACCTTAGACAATTTAAAATAATGCTTTTATGAGGATCATTAAAAATTTATTGAGATAGGTTGGCGAGCAATTTCAAATCATAAAAATTCAACCTTTGCCCCACAAAGTCGTTATCACAACGTCATACCCCATTATCACAATTATAATTATGCCTTAATTGTAATTTTGCACAAGAAATAGTTCCTTACAGCTCTGAGAACCCAAAACAAGCGTAAATTATAACCAATTCACGAATTACACCGCCTCTTCAAGATCCTTTAGTTTCTTAATTAGTTATATTTTGCATTGAAATAGATGAGTAGGGTATTAGAGGCGATATTTATCACGATGTAAATTCTACTTTACTAATTTACTAAAGTATTTACCCTACATGAGTCCTTGTCTTGAATAATACTGAGAAAATATTGCTTGAGCAATGTGTTTTCAGGGCCTTTGACCAGATATTTCCAAACCTGTCATTATTTTTGTTTCGGTGTGCGACATTGGATATCGAAGGAAAAAAGCGGTAGAATTCTACCAAACTTAGGTCATCAAAGCATCTGAGTGGATTTTATCGGACGGCCTATATTTCTTGTCACAAGTACCACAAGGTAACATGGCGTCATTGGTTACTGGTTACGCACGTCCGAATCTATCATACTTAGATAGCTTGTCTTCACGTAATGAATAAGTTTAAAACTGTATACTGATTTTAAATATCCAATGACTGGAAATATTCACATAATTTTTTTTTTAAATATACATTTTTATTAAGAAATACTCAATTTCGAAAAAAAAAACGTTAGTTTACTTTTATTTTTATCTCATTTTTTCCTAATTTTTTTAACCTAAATTATTCCCTTTATTCACGTAAACACTTGTTGAAGTCCAAGACCTCCCTCTCAAACAAAACCCATTTTTCTAAAATTACATATTAATTTTCCCAAAACTTGCACAAACAGCAAAACAAAAAAACGTAATTGCTTCATGTCTGACCAAGCGTCCCGTGCCTCAAGTCTAACCAAACGTCCCATGCTTCAAGTCTAACCAAACGTCACGTGCAATTATCATAAGACGTTGAAGATATGATTGAAGCCACGCTCTAATATGGTACAGAGTTATTGGAGTTGGTTTCTTCTCGTACTTGACAGTACAGCTTTATAAGTGGTTTATTAGCGCCGAGACAATGCAAGCAAAGTACCTTGCCCAAGGACACACCACGGCAGACGACCCAGGCTGATCTGAGGGTATGATTCGAACCCACACTTTCGGTCGCGAGTTCGACACACTAAGGGCCGGCCTTAGGCCGATTGGACCGATCGGGCCCATCGCTCACAGGGGCCTTGCGTGTTAGTGATATTTCAAAATATATCTATTGAAAGAAAGTAATTTTAAAGCGATGGAACAAAATTTTAAGTTCTTAATCATATAAAACTTGTTGAAAAGTTTATTTCCAAATGCCGTGCTCACAGAAGGGCCCCGTGCGTAAATCCAGGGGGCCCCGCCAAAATTGGTCCAATTCGGGCTCCGCGTTTGCTACGGCTGGTGCTGGACACACGAACCACTGGGAAAGAGTTGTTCCTCTCAATAATTATTGAGACATTTGAAAAGTCTTTAGTATCATTACAGTTTCCACTGTCGGGGATGATGATAACAAATGAACCATTGTTAAAACCATTTTAATCTGGGGTTATTTTATGAAAGAGGCGTACTCAGCTTTGTAACTTCAAACAATTTTATGACGATAATGATAATTATTTTGATATTAATTCACCCGAGACCGTTTTTGATATCTGAAGAAAAAATAAAACGATTTTACGCTTTACATTTACACTCTACATAACTATGACGTACTTACATTCACGCTTTATGTAAACAATGACGCCTTTTCATTTACGCTCTACATAACCATGACGCCTTTACATTTATAATCTATATAACATTGATGCCTTTACATTTACAATCTAGATAAATTGATGCCTTTGCATTTACAATCTACATAAGACGCTTTTAAAACATACAAAACTCAGGATCAGTGAAAACGTGAAAGTGTAAAACATTTGAAATAATTAACTTTGACACCTCTTCACTAAGTAACTTCTACCCAATATTTGGCGATTAAGTTTAACTTTCTTACCACGATGATTCGTACAGTTCTCAAACCAGAAACCTGAAATTATATAACGATTTACTATCGACTCATGGCACGACCACAACTCTCAAATCAATAATATAGCTACTTAATGAACTAACGGCATTAAATCTTAGGCACGGCAAAAGATAATAATGCGGAAATAGTAAATTATCGTCCATTATGAGCAATTTTCCAATATTGTATTTACCAACATTTCCATGCATTCCTGCCTTCGCAGGCAAAAGGCGTCGCATACACTGTACTCAGATATTACATTAAAAGATGGTTAATCATATTTTGTTTTCTCTATATGATAATAATATGGTTTCTTTCTAAATTACAAGAGTTGGCGTGCAGTGATACCGATTTCGTTTAGTGCCTGGATTCTTGTTCGATGCCATGTTTCAAACTGATCATGCACTGACACGACTATTGATTGTAATGGCTATACAAGTGAAATGCTCGAGGAAACTGGCGATATACGAAAGTGCAATGTAGGAGGTGATACAGAATAAATAGTCTCACTTTCTCATGCAAGGGTATTTTTATCTGCTCAATTTACAATCTGCATAATAAAACTTGGGTCCTTCCTCACTAACTTACGTTTGGACTTGTTTCCATTAAAATATTGCCACGAACCATTTTACTATTTTGTCTTGAAATTCCAGCCCTCCTCATGGTACCAGCTAGATTATAGTCCTACATTCGACAACAAATCCATTACTTCTTTAAAGGAAAATGTTTGTCAGGATTATCTTTCAGGTGAATTTAAGGCGGAATGAATTTATCCGTGTTTCTCTTTTTAAGAGAGACACGCTTGCTTCTGCTGAAAAGGTAAAACCGAAATATGTTTTATTCCCTTTTAATGAAAAGAGTTTTGCTATAGGATTAGAAAAAGTTGCATCGAGAAGTTTAGTTCCGTTAAAAAAAAAAAAACCAACAGTACTGCATAACTAGAATATGACAGATAGAAAACAATATTTACCCGAATATGGAAAATAGGAAACGGTATTTATATATTATTACTCTTGCGTCATGATATTAAAGTTGAATTTTGAATTGCTTCTGTTAACGTCCGATTAAATTTGGTCTGATAATGATCCTAACAATCCACAAATTTTTGGGGGGTGTGGGCAACGACATTTTTAACACATTATTGTCTATGTCATACTGAGGAAATAAGAGCTAAGGACAAACCCAGGCAGCAGACCCCGGCTGAATTGGGCGCCTGCTATCTTGGGTTTACGGGTCCGACGTTCCACCAAGATGAGCTACCGGAGTCATCCATCAAAGAAAACGAATCCAAAGTTTAAGATGCAATTAAAGAACACGAGATGATATTTAGGTAATATTATATAGCACGAGATGATATTTAGACAATATTATGAAACGAGATGATATTTCACCCGATCCCTACATTATTAAAACCTTTAAGGCTAAATTTGTTAGCACTGTTAAGGCCTTCAGGCGTTAAGAACGATTACTTGTATACAGTACAGTATACGTTATATGCATCTTTGTCTTAACATTGTTAACTGCCACTAGGAATGCTCTTACTTGTGCGTCAGGAGGGATCTGGTGGATATTTAGACTGTATTATGACATGCAAATATTTTCATCGCCTATCAACACATAACTTCTGTATTTTTATATGATTTATAGATGAGTCAAAGAAAGTTACATGGCATACATGCTTTTAGTATCTACTCAGCTCGTCAGAGGTACTGGAGCACATAATAGAACAACTTGCAAATGTTCTCATTATTTACACATCTTGAAATAATTGCTCAAGCACAATTTTACTAAACACTGTTAAATATCTCCATTACCTGCCTGAACATTGTGTAATGAGTTATCAAGCTTTTCGTGTTGCAACTGATGAATTTTCGGTTACTTGCCATAGCGACATGTTATTATTTTCCTTATCTACTCAGCGTGTAATGAGTACCCTAGCACCTGGCCTCACGAATTGTTAAAATTTCCATTACGTATTCACATCATGTGACGTATACTCGAGCAATTACCATAATTACATGCTAATGATTTTATTTTATTAAACATGATGTGATGAATAACGGAAAAGTGACTATAAAGACTTCTACAGTTAATATTTCCGACATATTGCATAATGAGTGATTGAATACATGGAAAGGA
This sequence comes from Megalonaias nervosa, assembly GCA_016617855.1. Taxonomy (NCBI): domain Eukaryota; kingdom Metazoa; phylum Mollusca; class Bivalvia; order Unionida; family Unionidae; genus Megalonaias; species Megalonaias nervosa. Next base: position 154,225 of record JAECUM010004605.1, on the reverse strand, counting down.
TGGCATTAGAAATATGTATGTCCTATTAAGTTGAGTCAGGAAATGTATGACTTTTTGAACACTGTGTAGCTTTGATACCTCAAACATCAATCGCTTGAATCTCTTGGTATAACTCGAGTGACTTACACAGTTACTGCGTACAACATCCTCTTGTGTTCTCGAAAACTTTTAGCGACCTAAAATGTGCCGATAATTTTATAGCACAACATTTCAAGTGTCTGAAGTTCTACTGCACTCCATGACATGTCTTCAAGAATATGTCTTTTCATGTGGCATGTCGAGACAGTGGACGTCTTCCGCTCAATACGTTTGACAGGTCGTTGGTTTCCCTTACAATTTCATTCGGCGGAAGTAGCGTAATACACCTCCGTCCTGCTCCAACTGCTCCAACCAACTAATATTTTTACCCTAAACTCTAGACCACCGAGTCCAAAAACTGCTTCATAGGCCCATTTGATTTACTGTTTGGTCACTGTTTGATTATTTTTGCTAATATAACTATTTTAAAGAAGAACTTTCTGTGCAACTTTTTATAACCTTTGGGTCAGCCGCCTAATTTAGCCTTAATCCCAAACCGGCTGAGCCACTGTCCTATAGTTACCGGCCCCACAAAAAAATATGCGAGAAACACCCTGCCCAATATCTCATAAATTTCAATAAGCACATGACGAATTACACAGATAGCTGTGAAACATTTTAATCAATAAATTGGAAAAATCGAGATTTAAACAAAACTAAGTCAGTAGGTCACCATTCCCATGTCCTGTAACTAGTGTAAGTGTAGCAGCTTATACAAGAATAAAAAGAACTGTATAACAAGACAAAGATAAAGTAGACAGAGAAAGCCTAATTTACATACAGGCCATTATATATTTTATACAAAGAAAACCTAATTGACATTCAGGCCATTAGATATTTCATACAAAGAAAGCCTTTCTTACACCATAGCCATTTGATGTATTATAATACCTAAATGTATAGACAATCCAATAAAACCTAATAAGAATGTATAGACAATCTTATAATACTTAATAAGAATGTATACCTAATAATAATGTATAGACAATCCTATAATACCTAATAAGGATGTACAGACAAACCTATAATACTTAATAAGAATGTATACCTAATAAGAATGTGTAGACAATTCTATAATACTTAATAAGAATGTATAGACAATTCTATAATACCTAATAAGAATGCATAGACAGTCCTATAATACTTAATAACAATGTACAGACAATCCTATAATACTTAATAAGAATGTATAGACAATTCTATAATACCTAATAAGAATGTATAGACAATCCTATAATACTTAATAAGAATGTATAGACAATTATATAATACCTAATAAGAATGTATGAACAATCCTACAATACTTAATAAGAATGTATAGTCTATAGACAATCCTATAATACCTAATAAGAATGTATAGACAATTCTGTAGTACCTAATAAGAATGTATAGACAATTCTGTAGTACCTAATAAGAATGTATAGACAATTCTATAGTACCTAATAAGAATGTATGCCTAATAAGAATATATAGACAATTATATAATACCTAATAAGAATGTATAGATAATTCTATAATACCTAATAAAAATGTATAGATAATCCTATAGTACCTAATAAGAATGTATGCCTAATAAGAATATATAGACAATTATATAATACCTAATAAGAATGTATAGATAATCCTATAGTACCTAATAAGAATGTATAGATAATCCTATAGTACCTAATAAAAATGTATAGATAATCCTATAGTACCTAATAAGAATATATAGACAATTATATAATACCTAATAAGAATGTATAGATAATCCTATAGTACCTAATAAGAATGTATAGATAATCCTATAGTACCTAATAAGAATGGTACAAACATGATAACCATACAGTGCATAGTGCTATTGATTATAAAACAAAAAAGAAACGATTATTATTGTGTAAAGAGTATTGCAATTGATTATATTGATTAGACGTTAAATGATCATAAATCAAGTTAAAATTATCATAATACAATGCTAGATAAATAAATTCGTTGAATTTCCTGGAAGGGTATCTCTATAAAGAACAACAATACAAGATGAAAACTATATTTTTACTCTTATACACAGAAGGTAAAAAATCAAATTGAATAATTTTTTAAAATGTATTGCCTGGTTTCACAGTGACTGCTACTTATGTGCTTGACTGTGCGCCAACACGTTTTACTGAATACAAGTTGCACAATATATCGATGCCCAGAAGACTATTTTTGTGTTATTAAGATAAATAAGTAAGGTTTATATTCAACTTTTGTTAACTTCAACATTCTATATTATATTAGTAATGAATAATGAAATTCATTTTGATATGAATGGAGATACTGATTTACAACATTTACGTTGTGGATCTTATTAATTACAATATTTTTTAAAAAAGATAGTAGTAAGAAAACATCCCAAAAACCATTATTCAGAAGCCAGCAGTATTATTTAGGACAGTGTTGGGGTTTATTATCGCCCTTCTACGAACTTAGAGTTTAACATTGGTGATAGAAATATAAGTTTACTATCATAAAAAACGAGGATGGAAAGTTGAGTCAATTTGTTTGCAAGTTTCATAATTTTTGAAAAAGACAACAACAACCCCCCCCCAAAAAAAATGACAGAATATATCTCTAACTCACGGCTAATATCTGGAGGAGGTCCTAGTTATCTAACTTTTAAATACTGTGGGAAATATAATAATGTAAATGAAGTTGATACTTCAGTGACATTTAACAAAAAATGAATAAAACTTTAGAAGAACCTGACAAAATTAAGTACTAGACAGTGTGTGACATTAAAATATGGATGGCAATAGGGGATAATGCTTTGAAAGTTGTACAATCATGGCGATAAGAGACTTAAATGAAATTAAAATTTTTGTGATATTAATAAAGAGCAAAGTACACCGTTCTCGGACCCTTTCTTCACTACAAGGAGATATTTAGGTTATTCGCGCAAGCGCCTTGAGAGATAATTAGATAGTATCACGTGGCCGGCAGTGACGTCATAGGATCTATACCCCCTTTGAAATATGCTGCGGGCGCCCATGGATGAAATCACTGAAAAAATTGAAGACAACTATGCTAGTTACCGAAGTACAAGGAAGTATACCACATAGTAACTGCTGATACTTATGTTCTTTCACACCCACATATTGATGCAGGAAATAGGAAATTGATCCAGTAGTAAAATACATTTCAGGTTCAATTTCACACCAACTTCACACCGGAAACAATAATTACAACTTAAAGTAAATCTAAGTCATATCTAAATATTAAACAATTTCAAACGTTCTGGCTCCTGTAGCATGTTATTAATTTTCTAATCGTTAAAAAAGAAGAATTTAATTTGACTATTCATTTAGTCGTAAATCAAAATAATTTCCATTTATTGTTAAAAAATATGTAAAAAGAAATTTATGTAATACCAACCTGACATCCAGGAGAAAACCAACAAATAGGAACAAGTCTATTAATTAGATTTAAAAAGCGAGTTTATTAGGCAGAAACGATAATTTATATTTTAATTAAAAAACGACTATGTATGTATGTATGTATGTATGTATGTATGTATCTCTCTCTCTCTCTGGAATCTTCCAGATGTAATCATGTTGATGGAGACGGTTATAAAAACGTACTATATACTTAAAGGAGACCAGAAATCAATGGAAATATAGAATAATAATAAATGCACTATATTAGAAAACCTTATTCTGAAGTATCATCTGCGACCGTAATGCCAATATTTAGATACTGGCATATATTCAAGCCGCTGAATTTCCGTGACCTCGCATGCAAAATTTCCGCGTCTATTCGGTTACTTTCGTGATGTGACGTCATAGTAACGACTCCAGGATCCCGACTGGCAGTAGCCAGCGTAAAAGACAATACAGTTCTGCGTTGCTTACGGGCGTAATGGCACATTAAGAAAAGGATGTGGACAATTTTTTTTTCTTTTCCAAAAGATAAAGACATAAAGAAAGAATGGATACATTATTGCAAGCGAGTCGATTTCAAACACCATACAGCACTCTGTGCTCATTACATTTCGCACAGGAATGTTACGAGAGGGATCCTGAAAAAACGGCAAATGCTAGGCCTAGACTAAAAGTTGGCGCTGTTCCAGACATACCGTTGGATATTTTAAATCCTGGGAAAAGTGTTAAAGGAATAGGGAATGTACATGTTGGTTTTTTATTATTTGATTGCCTGTCTTGCAAAATTATATATTATCTTATTCCCGTACACCGTTCTCGGGCCCTTTCTTCACTACAAGGAGATATTTAGGTTATTCGGCAAGCGCCTTGAGAGATAATTAGATAGTATCACGTGGCCGGCAGTGACGTCATAGGATCTATACCCACAACTGAACGAGCTAACTACGAAGATTGCTAGCGTGATTCAGGTAATTTCTTTTCTCACCCATGCGACAGAGGAATCTAGCTGTTTTGCTAACCTTACTTTTCTTATCTCAGTCTGGTAGTCTCAGACCGGTCATCTTAGTCAAGATGTCCACGCGCTTGGAACTACTTTTAAAAAAAGAAACCTTTGTCTTCTGCTATGCCTGACGTAGTTGTTCGAAAATCAAACAACAACAGTAACAACAACAACAACAACAACAACAAATATATAACAAAACAACATAGTAACTTTAAGGTCTCTCCATTTTTGAGAACACACCATACAAAACATTTCGAGAGAGACAGACACACACACGCACACAGTGTCGAGCTTTTTGGTATTATGCTAGGTCGTTGCACACAGCATGGTCAGTTTTATCCTATCTGTAGGCCCGACTCAGTACATTTTCAGGTCAGCGTCATTATATGTAGCTAAAGCTACTTAGCTAATTTTAAATACTTCGTGTGAAACAAATTATATACTGTTAGCTACATTTAATGACGCTGATCTGAAAATTGACTGTGCTACAGATAGGATCAAATTCTCAATGCTGTGTGAAATGAACTATGATAGAAAACACATAGCCTATAGACCTATACACTTCATAGTCTTCCAACGCTCTTAACTACAGAAAACTTAGTAACAGCCAGAAATGTGTTATATCAAACATGCTTTATTTTTTTTTTTAAGCATCTCCATTGCGCCCAAGTTGAATCAAAAATATACATACAATATTTAATGACAAATAATGCACTTACCAGCCAGAAGGAATCATTTATCCGTCAACACATTAATCCATAAGCAAATTTCACTGTAGCACTTGCCATATTTCCAAGACAGAAAAATAAATTTTCAAAGAATCAGTGAACTTGAAACTTCATCACATGGTCATCAGCTAGGGTCTGTATTTGAAGGGTCTTTTATACACGGGAGTACTTTTATAGTCAAAATTAATTATAACACAAGTATGTCACAAACAGTTTCACCTCCTCCAAAGAAAAGGAGAATTATATACGACAGTGACACGGATATATAAATTACCCTTGAAAAACCCAAGCACGGACACTCATGCTACATGTAACTTTAATCGCCTATATGTTACTCTACACTACAACACAGCTGTGTGCCCAGTATCGTTTCATTATGTAAAATATAAATTTCTAAATTGGAACTGATGGAAATGAAACATTTTCTTGTGATAAATATTAACTATTTATTGTTTATTGCATATAACATCCATATATTAAATGTGATAATACCTGAAAACTATATAACGTTTTATGTTGTTATTTTGTTTGGCTCACGCATAAAAACTCTGTACTTCGGATGACACGTCACGCCACATCCCTCATTAACATATTTGTATTAATGCACCGCATGTAAACATTTGCGCGTGAAGTATACTGCACAAGTAACGGATGTGATGTGATGTGATTATGATTTTTAACGTAGCTTTAACAATTTTTCAAGTAACGGTATTCTTTCTTACTTTAAATGATAATATTGGGTGAGAAAAAGAATCTACGTTGGGATTTGGACCTAGACAATAGAAGGCCCACTCGCGGGGTTACATTATATGTCTCCCGACTCGGGCAAACCTCGTGGGGAGGCAAATAATGTAACCCCTTGACTGGGATTTCCTTGTCTCGGTCCAAACCCCAACATAGATTCTATATTTCCCTTTTGCATCATGGAAAATTGCGAGAACGATTTCCCGGACTTCTCTGTAAGCGTGAACATTTTACCGTATCAGTTTGAGTCACTTTTGAACACTAACAACGAAGAGGGTAGTGATGATACGGCGTCAGGTTCTTCGAATGAAGAGGGTATTTTGCTGAGTGAAGAAGGACGACTCGAGAACACACAATGGTTTGTACCGATTTATAGCATGCATTTCATATAAAAAAATGAGGAACACGCACGTTACATTTCGTTAAAAGAAACTGGAACTTTGTCAACTCCTGTGTATAAATCTGGAAGTTTTGGTGGACCCAAATTTCGATAATCCTCCCTCAATTGCCTGAAACTTTTAAAATATACTGATAGTGCACGTTATCAAAGTAGATGCCTGTAAAGCTGTATTCTAATGTTTATATCTTGCTAAATAAAACATTTTCGATATTAAGTAGCAAAGTTTTCATAATTTTTAAAAGCAATGAAAGCCACATGTAGATTTTGTAAATATAGAATTGCTGCATTGTTTCAGAGCACTGATTCTAGTGGAAATAATGACATGCTATACACTGTAATCACAGAATTTTGTTGCTGTTCATTATTTTAGAATTCAACTACATTTACTCCTTCACACAGTAAAGTATATGTTTTCTTTTCCAAATAAAGAATCAAAGCCCACCCAGAATATAGGACTATGATAATGAATGTCAATACACACCCAAGATCAACTCCTTCTGTAATCTATAAACATAAAAATCACAGGTCAAACGTTATCATAAGTTCCACTGAATATTAACCTATTAAACACAATTCTACTCATAATATCACATTCACTTGGTAATGCTTACTCTAAACTTTGAAAGGCAACATACCGAAAACTAATGTTGTTTTGTCAAACATTATTTCAAGTTGCAAACTCAACATGCTATTTCTAATCCGCATCTTTCCTTTTCAATGCTTAAAAAATGTTGAAAGTGAATTTTAAACATTCATGATTGGTCAAAATTATGTTGTGCACTTTCCTTACAGGTGTGATTGTGGATATTGCCAAATGATGAACTCGGCAATTGAGTGCTTATGCTGTGAAGAGGTGGAGGTAATTGAGAAAAAGAAGGGTGACCTGACATGTATAACCCTCCATGAAAGTTTCATTGCAAACTGCTTAAACAGACATGTTCTGGAAGAATCCCTGTATGAACACCTGGAACATCATGGACCTTTGGATGATAATGAGCCAATACACGAGTAATTTTTCTATTCTTATACAAATTTCTTCAAAATTCCTGTTTATATATTTAATCAGATTTTCCTACACTTGTGACAATGTTTGGGACACATTTTACAAAACAAACTATACGCAAGATTTTCAAACTTCAGAGTGTTTTCAGTTTACAACTCATGGAGGCAACATTTTTGCAGAGGGATGCATTCCATTATGATGTTCAAGCTATGATGGTCTTGAACTTATGAAAAGAAAACAGTTTTTAAGAACAAAATATAGCTTTTTCTTTTAAAGACTTTACCCTTTTTTCTTGTCTTTTCTTTGGGCTGATATCTAAACTTTTTTTACACTATATACCCTGGATTGTGCTCATGTGCCATTAATATATATATATATATATATATATATATATATATATCCGACTGTTTTGAGAAAGGAATACCAGGTTTGTTATAAATTGTAATAATTTTACTATGATGTTGCAGTCATGACAAAAAACATGTTGTTTTCTTATCAACTAGCTTTAAAGAATCGTCAAAAAAACAATGTACCTGAAATAAATAGAACAATTTTATGATATGGGTCATTTCACATGTATGATGTCTTATATCAAATCTATATGTATTCACTGAAGATTAATAATTTTATAAAAATAAACATAATATCAAAAGTAATTCATCCTAAGTACTAAAAGTACAATTTAGCAAGATTTACCAAAGAAGAACTATCTAACTGTTGTATGGATTTACTCTTACATGCATTCTTTATTTATTTTCAGAACATACAGACATATAGCATATCGGCGTTTTGTCACATGGATCTGGCATTAGCTAAGCAGACACAACCGTAAAGTTCTTCCATCCTGTGTGGTTTCAAAAATCAGAGAATCATTTCCCTCAAGGGAATATGTTGGCTTCAGATATGCTACACCATAAAAATTCTAGGATTTCAAAAAGCGTGATTTGTGCTTTTTGATGAGTTCATCTTTTGAAACCTGTTTATATGATGCTGTGAGTGGTGGTGGATATTGAGATGCCCCTTTCTTGGACATGTATGCTTCTGTGTATGTAGGCAAGCCCTGCCTCAAGTCCAGCAATGCCTGCTTCAGGAGTGCAATGTAACCTTAAAGAATAAAAATGCACCAAGATATGAAATCAGTAAACTTTCTTAATTCGAACTATTACATTTTCATAACGATAGAGTAACCCATGTCCCAACATTATGAACTTTAATAAAATTTATTCCTTGAACTATAAATGTATTTAATTATTTTATTTATATTTCAGATTTTACTAGAGATTACTTTATTTCTTCTAATCACTTGCAGGGGCCAGATTACCCATTAAGCACACTAAGCACATGCTTAAGACACCAGCCCAATAGAGGCACCAGAAAAAATTCAAATTAAGTGTTGATGATGAAATTAATGAATTATATATGACCATTTCAATCTGCATGTATTTTGATTCATTTTTCTTTTTATCTTTTAATAGTGCTTTTTTAAGTTTCACATTTTGTAGGCGGGGGGTAACATAATATTTTCAGTGCTTAGGGCCCTACAAGGCCTTAATCCAGCACTGATTACTTGTTTACACCGGACATTACATTTATACATTAAAAATGGCTATTGTCAATCTGCAATTGACATCAATCATCTCTGAGAAATTGTAACAGCAGCGTATACACAATGACTTTGGCGTAGAAAAGGAGGATAAAGCACATAAAAGATATGCCACCAACATATTTAGTCAAAATCTTACCAAAGGTTGGGTCTACTTTGCAGGGCTTTACTACAGCCTCCATCCCTTTCTTGCTTTTTGGATAAAGAACTCTCCACCGCTCCTGGCCAGTCTTGGTCACTGCATGTGCATTGTTTGAATTTTCATTGTAGTGCAGAGCAGCTAGATGCAACCTGAAGAAATAAAAGCAAAAAAAACCCACTCAGAATAAAATAGTCAGTGACTCTTGCTACATACTGAGCTGGTTTTACCATTAGGGTAGGCAGGTAGGGTTTTTTCAATTTATTTTGTTAAACATTACATAGAGAATATAATGATTAATATCTAATATATTAAGTGTTTCAAAGTACTGGGCAAAACTGGCTCAATTTCATGCAATAATCAATTTCTGCAACATTTTTTTAAATCACCATGGGGGAAAAAAGTGCTAGGACCAGCCGACCAGAAACACTTTCTCATTTTTACCTAATCTAATTGCATACTAGTTACCTTGCAAGCATGGATCCATAAAAGAAGTGTGTGCTCTTGGGTGCATAGTGATTCACAACATTGTGAAACACTTCTAAGCCATAAGTTTGATGTATAGGTGATAGCTACTGGATATCTTGGGTATGTGAGGACTGCGAACAACTTTATCCATAAGTTTGTATGCCCTGGAGCCTAATCAAGAAAAATGATTGTGTATATGAACAAGTGTATCAGTCTGTGCTTACAGTTTTGGCTAAATAAGATGAACATATTTGGTTAAATCAAAGGCCTATTGTGATTTAAGCTCTTTAAAATAAGCCCACAATATAAATAGCACTGGGTTTCCCAACCATATATATATATATAGAGAGAGAGAGACACACAAATCTCTGATTAGGAAAAAAATCCATGTTCACATTTGCAGAAGATGGTAGAATGGTCCTCATGCTTGTTTGTGATGTGGTTCATCAGTGATTCCCATTTGTCAACTTTAAGCTTACCATTGTCCTCACAAGAAGCTGCAACCCAGTAGGCATGGTTCACTGTAGACTTGATCCACGGCCGGATCAATTCACCATCTTTCTTTTCTGCAGCTGCCTCCAGATTCTTGGAGATGCCTGAAAATGAAAAAGCATACATTCAAACAAAGGAATAATTTTGCATGAGAATAGCATCGGTAAGAAAATGACAATGTTTTCAATTAAATTCAATTTAATTTTACAACAAATATCTATATATGCACCTTTTGCCAAGTGCCATACATCAGAATAGTGTTTCTTATCCTCTCGCTCCTCTCTCATATATTTCTGCACCATTTTATGCTGATCTATAACTAGGGCTTTAATGGTCAAACCATGATCATTAATGATGTGATTCAATCCTCTCTTCAAACCTTCAATCTCCATATGTGTGGACCCTTTAACTTCGTTGCTCTTGAATAGGATACAAAAAGCAGGTGGCACTGGCTAGCCTTTGCAGGTATAAAAATTTGCTGAGCAGTCTAAATATGTATCACTGACAATTTAAAAAAAAAACAAGTCTAGTTCCCAGTAACCTAAGAGTCACTTGTGCTAACATTTAATTGATCTAATGCATTATCTTGAGGTAGTTTTTCAATGTGATAAAATTGGATTCAGCTATGTTATCAAAGTATAGACTACAATACAAAAGTATTATATACTGGTAAAACATAACCCACCAACCCCAATCCACATTTTGTGCTAGCTATACACAATTGAAATTTGGTATGCTAGTAGAGTAACCAATGTTAAAAAGACCTTGAGAATTCAGCAATTCTACTCAAAGTTAAATGCTGTCTTTCTGCCTCCCTCTTTTGTGTGCCAATTTAAAAGTTGTATACATTATCATAATGACATTCACATACGCTCTAATGACAACCATATATTGTACCTGTACTAGCTGGATGTCAAGTACTTTCTTGGTCTCCAAATCCATCAAAGTATAAGCCCCATATTTGGCTATAAACCCAGGGGAAGCGCAACGAGCATCACCTCCAGATATTATTTGCTTTCCAGTGTGCTCTTGAATTAAGGAAGCTTGTTGTTTCTCCCATACCACTTCAACTGCAGGTGCAATATAAGGTGTTTGTAACTTTGTAAATGTACGTTTACTGAAACTTTGCATATTCATTCTCTCAAATAGGAGCAAAGCTTTTGCACAATTGATACCTGAGAAAGATATTGCTCCTGCAGTAAACATATTACTCCATGGCATTCTTCCATCACAGGGCTGACTTTTCCATTCTGAAATGTGCCAATTGACACAAACTGAATTTGTTGTGATCATTGTTCCTCGAGAAAATTTCACAAAAGTCTGGGAAAGCAAACTACATGATCTACATACACTCATCAATTCTGCCAAAGCAGACTCAGACACCAGAAACTGTTGCTGATCTTCTGGTTTTGCATCTTTATCAAGCTTATAGTTCCTGTGCGTATCTTCAAAGTCACTGTTATCATCACTATCCTCTTCATCATCAGTATCTGAATGAGGTTCATATTCTGAATCATGGTATGTATCAGGGGTCAATGTCATCCTCACTGCTTGGTTTAGTGTCATTATCAGAATCCTCTGTTGGTTTTAGGAGCTCACACTGAATTGCTATTGATCTTGTTGCAACTCGAACCTGAATTCTGCGAGTCCTCCTTGTGGGATCTAATTTAGCCTGAACTTTCACACTGTTTTCTTTGTTGTGGTTGGGCCTGAGGACTTGGTGCGAAAGCTGGTATGCTGACTTCAGCATCATCTACCTCTACCATATCACATGCACTTGCAGGTGTATCAAGCACATAATTTGCATTGTAACTTTGCATTGCTTGTTGCAGAACCTGAAAAAAAAACCCCGAGTATTACTGACAAGAAAAATCATTTGTTCTATTTATGTAGTATATTGAAACATTTGAGTAGTCATATGACAACAACTGATTCATTACATTTATGGCCACACATAAGGGGAAAAGGAAGTGGGGGGTACACAAAGAAGTTTATCCCATGACATAGCCTAAGGTTCATATTTCTCAAATGATAGTGAAAAACACTTGAAATTATGCATTCCACTCTATTTTAAATACATAATACTGTTATTCTAACGTTAGCATCACAAACAACTCTTTCCGAGATAAATATGTTCCAGGAATATATAGTGTATGCAACAATTCAATCTCCGCAGCACATGGGGTGGGGGTGTGGTGATAATGCTGGAGAAGCATGAGAATCTGAGTTGAACAAAGCTCTATTTTATGCAGATATTATTGTTTAAATACCTCAGTTACGTTATGGATACTACATTGATGGAAATTAGAGTGCATACAACATATTTATTTACCTCTGCATTCTGCCGCTTGTGATAGGCTCCTCTTAATCGTTGCGGTTTGACAGTGGTGGTACTAATGGCACTCGGATCTGTCAGTAGATCTTCCCCCAGGCCCAGGGGTAGAAGAATGTCTGGTACTGTTGTCGGCTTCAGTCTTGCCCTGGCATTTAAATATCCCAATTCTGCACGTCTTTCTGGATCAACTTCATACTGATCTTTTGAAAAATGCAGGCTGCAAAGTCTATGAGTTACCAGCTCAAAGTTCTCACAGTGACAGTAATGGATCCAAGCTTTTCGTCGGATTCTGTCTTTTGGAAATTGGAAAAAAATTACCAGTCGAATTATTGTTGCATCCAAACGTTGCACAGTGGGGCATTTTGGAAATTCTTGGAAAAACAAACTCGAATACAAGCACTAATAAGTTGCCTACTCTCAAGCACAATGAATCAACAGGATGCTGAGCAATGGCCGATAGCAGCAAAAGATCCTGTGATGTCATGTTAATTCAGTCTCATTTCTACTCGACAAATATGTACATCAGAATGCTTGCACAATTCATTCCCGATAATGTACTGTAAATCTTTTTCGGTGTAACTGGGTCGCCCGAAATTATTATTTAATTTATCTTGGGCAACAAATGAGTAATATAACCACAACTTTAATTGTATGTTCCCTATTCCTTTAAGCAACACTTCATTTGTTGCAGTAATGGTTAGCTTACTTTACTTTCTTCGCTTTAATTTCTCCTTCAGATATGTTCCCAATGACATTAACATTAGGAATATAAGTCCTACTACCTCCCAAATCCAGCCCTTCCAAAGACGAAAATTTATCTTTTCTGTCTATATTATATAGGCAGGGGCAATAACTTGACTATTACCTCCCCTTGCTGCCAACAGGTGGTGTTGTTTTAAGTTTCTGCTTTGAACTGACATCTTTCACATTGCATCCCGAAATTCGTAGGACATTTGTGTTCCATTTCATCCCATCCATTGAGAATTTAGTAATATTTGGATGTATGTAGGTGGTATTTATTATTTTTTTAATTGTGACCATTATTATGTGAATTTTTTCACCTACACGGACATAGTTTCTGTGTTATCTGGCCACACAGTTCTACACAGCGACATTGTAATGGAACGTGTTGAAGTTAATGTTCATGCACAATGTCTTTTTATCACCCCTAGCATAAAAGGTCTCTTGAGTTATTGCTGCAGTTAATTATTCATTTCTTGCTTTTCTTCCCTGTAGTTGCAGACTTAACAACAATGATGGTCATGTGTGCTAAATGCAAGAATTCAAATCCAGCAAGATTTCTTATGCCTTGTGTCTTGCCTGTACAAAATGTACATTATCATTGACTTGCAGCATGTGCACCAGTTGGTCAGAGAATACATTGTCAACAGTTCTAAGGAAAACTGCAAGAAATAGGAGAGACATAGGGAATCAGAGGACAGAGAGTACTGATGTTTTGAACAGTCACCTTATCCTGAGCCTTTGGTCAGCCTGGTGGGTGATGCCTTTGTGGCCCATTTCCCAACAAATGTATGAACATTACCTACTCCTACTGTTACATCTGGGGAAATGGAAACTGCGACTTCTCCTCCATCTGTGGATTTACAGGTGCATCATTTGGTACAGCAAGCAATGACAGAGTTAATTAGTTCTGGCGAATTTTTCTCCATCCTTATGTCTTCTATTTTAATTGAGAATTCTGACACTTTGCCGAAGTTTTCACCCAATTCTAGGCAGCCCAGGTGGTATAAGGCCCCCTGCATGGAAATCTTGGTCAAGTCAGCCCTGAGTCATTTCGGCCCCGGTCGTTTCAGCCTACTATTCTTATGAGGTCAGTTTGGAGCTGAATTGTTTTGGCCCAGGCCATTTCAGACTGGGTCATTTTGGCCTTCAATATTAAAAATGCTATTATAATTTATGTCTGGACTCCTCAGGTTCATAGCTATGCTAAGCTGTTTGACTTTGAGGTGCCACTTCTTGATTTGTAAAATGGTTTTTATATGTTTATGTGGCCCCCATAGGTCTGTTGTGGGTTTTTCTGTAAAACATCAAAAAGAATTTTTTTCAATTCTTTCTTTAGATTTATTTTTGAATGCGTTTATCTATTTACCCAAAGCTTTTGATAGGGTTGTACTCATCTCAGTTCCTGTCTTCAGGTTCTTTGATTTTCCTGTACTTGGTCTAAACAGTTAGTTATAAATGGTTTGAACTCTCTTTCTTAGACATAAAGTCTTTTTGCTGATTACCTCCCCGCTTTATGTCTTCTTTAAGTGAACTTTGCCAAAGATGTTACTGTTGTCCAGTATATTCTATATGTGTATTTTGTTCTGCTATACCTTGTGTTTTTGTATGGACTGGCTTTCATGAGACGAGTTTCTTTAGAGTTGTCATTTACTTGAGAAACACTATCTGCCTATCACATTAATAATTCAAGATATGTGGATCGATCAAAGTTCTCAAAAACCCCTTCCATTGGTTCAAAAACTTCGTGATTCCAATAATTTTTATTTTGGCACAAGTAATAAGAAAATTACATCATGCAGTCCCTATATAAATGAACAGTTCTTTACTGGTGATCACATATTTAATAGCTTCTGGATTTGTAGATAAATGTTATGACAACCTATTTATTATATTTTAAGATTTCAGTAATTAATTGGTTTTTGGCTTGTTTGTTTAAAGGAAATACCAACATGAAATAAAATATTTCTCTGTATCATTTCTTCCTTGATAGTATATTAAAATCTGAATACAGTGAGGCCAGAACTAGCCAGTGACTCGAGTCCGAAATCGCTCCAGGCTGAATTGATCCATTTGCCTTCATGTCCGGGCATGGTCTTTGGGCCTATAAGTCTGGGTGCATGGAGTGTATCAATGACTTGAATGAGCCATGCCATCAAGTCAATCACAATTTTAATGTCACCTTGACTGCTGACCATATTGTCCAGCTCTCAGTCTGTACCTTCTTGCCACACCTCAGTTTTGATGCTGTATCATCTGCTGACCATACCATCCAGCTATCTGGCTCTCAACCCATACTGTTCAGTGACATTATGGCTTCTGTTGCATATCGTCCTATGCCTCTTCAAATTCAGCCATAGAATATTAACATTGCCAGGGATCTTATTGATAGATCAGGCCATCCACCTAACTTGAGAGCAGGATGGTATGGTCAGCATCCAAGACAGCATCAAAACTGAGAATTACTAGAAGGCATGGTTCATTGAGGTCATTTATAAACCCCATGCACCTGGACTTACAAGCCCATAGACCATACTTGTACAGCCATCTGTATGCCCAACACCCATACTGGCTAATTTTGATTTTGAGAAGCCATTTACCATTTCGATTACAACATCCTGCGGATACTGCTAGCTATTTACTCATAGCTAATCCTCTTGGTCAATACCATGACAGGCTTAGAGATAATGGCCATGCCTCATTTATGCCTCCAAGAATATATTATTCAGATATTGATCTTGATCCTGACCACAACAACCTGAACACTGTATGAGGGGAAAACCTTATGATGGTTCATGCTCAGATCTGATCATTGAGCAGAGTGGGTATAGCTTTAAGGAGGCATTAGAAGAATCTGTGGGGTGTTGCCAAACTCAGAATGTCCACCCTTCTTCTACACCAGCATACAGGGTCAAGGACCCAGTTGATTTTTTACAAGGAAGTCAGCCCTTCTTTCAATCTTCCCCTGCAGTCTGGAAAAATCAGGGAAATTGCAGAGTCTTTCTGCCAAGACCAGTGACACAAGTTATTCCAATGCCTTTTTTTTTTCTTTCTGAGAGTCAGCTACCAGCAACCTTTGAAACCTCACTGGTGTGAGACCAAATTCCGATTGCTTTTTCACAGATCTCCCAGCATTAGGAATGATCTACGCTGCAATCAGTCTGACTTTGCCTGCTTACTATATGGTGGATAAAGGCGTTCTGCACACCACTTTGAAGCTTGTTTGCAGTATAGTGGTCACGTTTTTGCAGTGGCTTATCTGGCGATTTTCAGACCTGCAGACAAGGCCGGCAGTGCATATACCTGGGAGTCAATGGCTAGAATATCAAAGGTAATTAACAGGGCAGCCCACTATGCAATGGTGAATGCTTGACTTCTGACACTAACCTTCATCTTTTGTGACGGGATGCACGTCATGCTTAACCTTGCTCAA
This sequence comes from Megalonaias nervosa, assembly GCA_016617855.1. NCBI lineage: Eukaryota > Metazoa > Mollusca > Bivalvia > Unionida > Unionidae > Megalonaias > Megalonaias nervosa. Next base: position 137,660 of record JAECUM010004605.1, on the reverse strand, counting down.
GCCACATCCCACCCCACCCCTCCTAACCTCTCCTTTTGGATTGCCTCTGCTGTTCAGTGGAAATACAGAGGAAGTGTAGAGGCAGGCAGAACTGCACTGCTAACTCTGTGCAAAGGAGCCATCACCTTTATATATAATCTGTGATTCACCCTGAATGACATAATCACTGGAGACAAGGGGTTATATGAACATTGACCGCACAACTAAAAAATCAGCTGCAATCACAATCCTTTACATGGAGGCAATCTGCCAATCAGATTTGGAGACAGTTGTATCGAGGGGATAGGAAACAAAGTTTTTGTAGCCCCATGCCTTTGCTTTCTTGATGTTGACTTTGTCCCCGACCACCAGCATACAACTATCCAGTAGGCATTAGACTCTTGTTTTTTGAACAGCATTAGGTTGGTCTCTTTCTGCCAGGCTGTCTCAGAGGGGCTTGGGTTCTCATTTTGCCAACCCACTTCCCTTTCCTCTTCTCCATTCCTGACAGAAGTACAGACTAAGTAAAGGACATTCTTCTACAGATAGAGATCAGGGCACTCATTGAGAAACAGGAGATTGTTTGGAATCCACAATCTTCATAGTCTTACTACAAGCTTTTTCTGGTCATAATGGCCAGTGGCAAGCTCAGACCATTCATTGACCTGAGTCATCTAAATCAGTTCCTATTCCACTGAAATTCAAGATGGAGACAGCAAGATCATTCCACCTCTCCATGGTTTGGAATTTTGATCCATCTCCTATGGGTGGAGATTAGGGGTGGGGGTAATTTTGCATTTATATAGCTGGTATGCTCCTCTGAAACACACTACCTCATTCTCCGTGTTTTTCGTAACATGTCCCCCAAATCCAAGATCCTGGGGATGCTTTTTTTGATGACAGCATAACAACAGACCTGCAACTTTTCTCTATTTCTTTAGTGGATGCCCATCTATGTCTCTTGCCAAAGTTGTTAAAGTTGATTAAGTCTGTAAGATGGCAAAGAACATCTATTTTAATCTAATAAAACAGGCAATGCAAACATTCAAAGTTTATGTTAGTTGGCTGAGTTGTAATGTATGGTCCTTGATGGCCATTAATGTAACACATAATTTCAATAACCGCTCCGGTGGCCTAGTGGTTAGAGCGTCTGCCTCGGATGCGGGAGGTCGTGGGTTCGATCCCCGGTCAAGTCATACCAAAGACTTACAAAAATGGTACTAACAGCTGCCTCGCTTGGCGCTCAGCATTAAGAGGTCAGTGTTAGTACTGGTCGGCCTGGTGTCAGGAAAATGTGACTGGGTGGGACATCATGCTACATGTCTGCGGCATGATGCCCCAGTGCCAGACATCACTATAAACTGCCACACTGCAGACATCGTAGCGATATGACTGAAAAATTGTTAAAGCTATGTTAAAAATCATAATCACATCACATCACATAATTTCAAGATTTTGTCACACCTACAATAATGAAGATTTAAGTTATTTTGAGGTTGAATTAGAGACAGAAGAGTACAAATCTAAGTAACATTAATGACATAAGAATAAAAATCTATGCAGCTACACATTTTAATGATTTATTAATTTGAGTAGAAATGTAATTCAGAAAACAACGGTATTTATTATAATAAATACTGGTAGATAGTGAGTAATCACTGAAGTTAAATGAAAGCCTGATCTGAAATGGAAAATTATGTAGTGCAGCTCATTCAGGTGTTGAAACATGTTCATGTTTTCATGAGTTATTTGAGCACATGATAAAATGTGTGGTGGTATGATGTACATATCAAAGGAAAGTATGATTGTACAGTGGAGACAACAAAGTTCAGATGGGAAAACTTAAAGCAGATAAGATTGACTTTTTTAGCACAACTACTATTTTCCTTTGTCCCTTTAAAATGTTGTGTGTACCCCAAATGTGGATGGTGGGAGAGGCGGTGTCCCGTTCTCATGGGACTCAAGATACAACACTGCATGCTTACACAATGAGACCCCACCCCAAAGTTTTAACCAGCAAGTCTGTACCTCTCAGTATTTTCCAAGGTTACCCAAAGGTTTAAGATCCTGGGGGTAAACAGTTGATCCTGGGGCCAGTGTCTCATGCTCATCTGAATTCATCTTTTAATTCTTAGAAAGTGCATTATATAGATATAGGGTATGAATCTCAAGTAATAACCCATAGGCCATTGTCTAATGTTTATCTAATTCATTGTTTCATTTGTGTGTGTGTGTGTGTGTGTGTGTGTGTGTGTGTACACAAACACACACCATTGTTATAACACAGTAGTCAGGGTCCCCAATAGCTAAAATGATTGTAGATTATGATTGTACTTGTGGGGGATGGGTAAACAAAATACCAGTCAAATGCGTAGTAGTACTGTTAGTTTTGTAAATTAGGTTTTATTTCACTGCATGGTATTTACACATTTGTGTCTGATATTGTTTTAGAAAGTAAATAAAAAGTATAATACAAAGCTTGATGTTGTTTTCTTTCAACTCATATTGTCATACAGACCATAAATAACATTAAAACAATATGTAATTTTTATAAGTATACTTGCCATTGCATCCTGACATTAAAAGTTTCATTCTTTTTTAAGAGCTCACAATTGCATATTTACCACTTCTTCATCCATTTTGCATTTAAACAAACATATATCTGTAACAAATATAATATGAAGTAATTTTTATCAATAAAATATCTGGTTTTCAGATCAGAATATCAGTTACATTTGATTAGTGACTGAGTGACATCATATCATGTGGAGCATGCTGTTTGCAATTGCAAAGCAGAATAACAGAAAAAAACATAACAAACTTACATGTATGCAATCTGTTTAAATTTCAGTGATGTCCAAAACACATTTGTTAACAAATAGCATTAATACAAATTGAATAAACACTGTTCACTCACATGGTGTTTATTCCCAACTGGAAGTATTTTTTCATGATTTTTATGTTGTTTAAGATCTGATTGTTCTTGTTTTTTTGTTTTTTAAGCTGGATAATTTTCTAGGGCTCAGTGTCCAGGCCTTCTAGCCACATGTTCTTTTACAAATGCAAATATGGCTTTGGAAACATAATACAAATTGAATAAACACTGTTCACTCACATAGTGTTTATTCCCTACTGGAAGAATTTTTTCATGATTTTGATGTTGTTTAAGACCTGATTGTTCTTGTTTTAATTTTTTTTTAAGCTGTGTAATTTTTTAGGGTTCAGTGTCCAGGCCTTTTAGCCACATGTCCTTTCACAAATGCAAATATGGCTTTGGAAACATCACGGGGTATTTCTGGTGGATCCCCCTGGTCTCTGTCAAAAGTAGATCCTACTTGCTATTGATCAGCATCAAAGTTTTCTCTTTGGCACCTAGGAAGAACTAGATAATGTCAGCATTACTCTAACATTCAACAACAGGGAATGAAGTGTGGAAATAAACAATTGGATTCATTGCAAAAACAAGTAAACATTATAATGTAGAAAAATTGCATGTAAGACTACAATATTAGCATGAACAAAACTGAACAAAAAATAATAACAACAGGTATGAATAAAAAGAGAAAGAAGGAGTATATATCAATACTGGGCATGGATAGAAAGAAAATGAAAAGTAGAAGTGACTGATGTAAGTTTAGTTTGTCTGTTTTGTTTTGGACAGAGCTATGACCTACTTTGAGTGAATTATTATGTTCATGTGAAAACATGGAATGCTTCTTGCAGTCAGCATAGCTTGAGAACCAATCGACATATGGAAGTTGGTGGGATTATTGTATTTTATACCTAGATGTGCCATTTATAAGTCTTGTTAGCTACATTTTGTACAGAGCTATGGCCTTTGTTGATCAACTCTTTACAGCTGATGTTCCTTATAATCATCTCAAGGACCATTCAACCTGTTAAGTTGCAAGTTAATGTGAGCATTGTTCCATAGATCTAGATGTGCCTTTTATGAGTTCAGTCTACTCCGCTTTATGCACCCGACATAAGATTGTACTATGAATTTTTCTTTTTTGTCCATGTGTGTGTTACCAATTTTGTTTCTGCACAATAACTAGTTTTCCACCAACAACAGTTACCAAACTTTGTGGATAGATTGTAATATGGATAATGAAGAACCTTATCAATTTGGGGTGAAAAGGCAAAATATCAAGGTCACTGTGACTGAAAGAAGAAAAATGGTTCCTGAACAATAACGCTACAGTTACCAAACTTTGTGGATGGCTTGTGTTAGGGTTAAGAAGCAGCCTGTTGATTTTGGAGTAGCCATAATCACTGTAAGTGAAAGAAGAAAAATATCTGCTTGTATTGATGAAACTTGAAGTTGGATTTCAAATATCCCATGTCGTCATTTAGAGGACTTGTGTCCTCAAAATGTCCATCTTTTCCTAATTTTTGTTTCCAGCTCAAATTCCTCTATTTAATGCTCTACTTAACAAATTGTAGTGAGTGGAGTCCTCTGTTATGTTGCCATCATTAATCGGTCTAGTATCAGTCAATCCACAACCACACTCCACAGTTTCTTTCCTCAGCAGACAAATCAAGTCTCTAAAACATGTGCACATCTGCAGAGCACCCAGAATTGTCCCAGAGTTTTTTTATTGGACCATGGTTGTGGGAGTTGTGTGACAAAGTCCTGAAATGGTTTATTATATTATTCAGTCCTCATCTGCACACACACCAACATTTTGTGAATCAAAAGTCCAAGATTGCCATGCTCATTTATAGACTAACTGCAGTTATATCCCAAATTTCAAGTCTCTTATTTGCTGAACCGACCATAAGGCTAAGTTAGCTTATAGCATGGCCCATCGAACAATTACTATTTTCATCTTCTCTCCAAAACTGTCAGACCAATTTCAGTCCACCTTGGCATAGAGCATCCTGGCATAAAGGCTTTTCATATTTGCACCAAATGACACTTATTTGCCATCCAATATTTCTCTTAAACTATGTAACAGAAAGAAGTGAAACCAACAAGTTTAGTAAAATCAACAATCAATTTCCATCTCCAAGTTACAAAGTGAAAATTTAAGAAACACAGTATTGTGAATGAAATTCGAAATAATCATAAATATCTGTCACAAGTCCAAAAATATAGGATGCTTCAAATGAGTTCCAGTAGTCTTGAATGTCCTGATGTACTTCAATGATGCAATCCAGAAAGTTGTTAATGCATTCTCAGTAATTCCAAAATAATGTGTTAATCTAACGTCAGTGAGCACTTAGTAATTCCAATGATTGATTTAAATAAATAATTCCTTGAACATCCATCCACCCATACATGCATGCATGCATGCATACATACACATACATATATACATACATACATACATACATACATATATACATATCACCACTTGACCTTGGTATGAGTCATTCTAATGGAAAACTCCATCAAATTATAAACAAGTTTGTTTCTAGAACATTCTAAGCTCACAAAGTTGTTTATAACCTACTTTCATGAACAAAAGTAAAATATGTAAACATGATGTTTACAGATGACCAATATCTTAAAAGTATGATCTACAGTTATGGACAAAAGTTAATTACACAGTATAGCTTCACATAAAATTAAAAATAAAAAAAGACAAACTTTAAGTGACTTTTATCAGTTTGATCAAATTTGACAAGACATTCTGGCATGAAGACATTCCAATATATACCAAAAAATATTGATCCACAATCAAGTATGGTCATTGTTAGCCAAAGCAATAAAACTTTTAAATGACTTTTCTAAAACTACTGAATAAAATTTGACCAAACTTATCAGAAATCATCATGACATGTTGACCTTTCAGATTTGTTAATTAATTTAATTTGCATGGTTTGTTAGGTGTTTTTTATTCATTATATGTTACGGGTTATGTAAAATTTGATTTTGTAGCTGACCTTGTCCAAAATCAAGTTCGTTTTCTGCCTGACCAGAACCATTGATTTTGGTTTTGTAAACAACATGTTTATGTCAATCTGAGTCCAGAACATCGGTAATTCCCCATGAAATGCCAGGTGTACCTGATGTTTACCACATTGCATATTATAAATTTAGTAACAGACCTTGTCTAATTGTAGCTTGGATTGTTCTGGACATTAGCTTTTTTGCTACATCCTGGCTCCTCTTTTGTGTCTTATTTTTTTTATGTAATTTTGTATATCTAGAAATCTTTCATTCATGCTATAAGATCTTGAAGCAGAATCATTGTTGTGTTCAGTGTTTGATTTGGGCTGAAATTATTTAATTCAAAATATTCTTCTCTGGAAATGCAAGGTGCTCATCTATAATATTCTTGGAAAGAAACATTAAAAGGGAATTGTAGTGAATTCAGACAAGGAAACCTTGGATTATATTACTGTAATTCAACTAAAGACATCATTACAATTCAGGTCATTGGTACTTGAGTACATTAGAGACTACTGACCATTACAGGTACATCAACATCTGCAGCATTTGAAATTAATTGGAATACCACTAAAGTGTATTCAGAACTTTATTCATTAGGACTTGTGTTAGTAATTCTAGGGTTACTTGGGATTTAATTCACAATACCATAAGTAAGCACTACACTTTTGGCACATTCATTATGCTTTTTTTCACCAAATTATGTTTTCCACTAGGTTGTATATGGATTAAGCTTTTATGCTAAATTAAAAAATAAAATAAAAATAAAGCAATAAAATGTTGTTTTTGTCATTTTTATTATCAACTCTTTAATTCCACTAATATAAAATTGAGAATATTCTTTAAAAGATGACTGCTGCATAAGAATAGTGTAAGAGTACTTTCCTTATTTGCTATTTATAGCAACTGTATATGACCCATTTCCAAGAAAACAGACAAATTTCTTCAAAAGTGAACATTGTCTAACAGATTCATTTTATTGATAAGCTAGTTTGGTAGTGAACCAGTCTATATTTGTAAAGAATATGGTGCCAGATGTTAAGCAAAATGCTTTATCGTGTGAGTTGTGGATGTTATTTGACAGAAAATGTTAGAGCAGATGGATCTTTTCAAACTTCAAAACATATCAGATCAAAAAAAGTGACAAATCAACACCACTTTACAAACTTTAAAAGAAAAATATGAGAGTAATTTAATACAGCATTTTAAGCACCAGACTATTACAGAATTTCAGTTCATGATCATTCAGCGAAAGTTACACATGTAGACTAGTTAAAGTGAGTGTTAATATAAATAATTTTTCACTATATTTTGTGTTTGTTTTCTGGTTCTGATTCTTATGGATTTTGCCCTTTGTGACAAGAATTTTGACCAGCTGCAGAACCAGGTTAGTAGTAAAAATGTATCTTTTTTCATATGTGCTGTAATTCTGGCATGTAGTATATAGATTACACTTTTTACACCCAAATTATGCTTTCTTGTCACTTATAATAGCAATAATTATGCTTATACCTCTTGGGGGTGGGTGGGTTTGGCATGCATGCCATAGAGTTGCAATTATATAAATTGACCAAACTTGATAGAAAACATCTTGAGATGAAGGCTTTTTAAGTTTGTAGAAATGATTCTAATCCACTATCAAACATGGCCACTGTTACTAAAGAACGAGAAGTCTTTAAATGGCTTATACAAAACTACAGAATAGAATTTAACCCAACTTGTCAGAAAGCATTCTGACTTGAAGGAGGCCACAGGTGTCAGAGTGGTCAAGGGCACTTGTCTTTATAGATCACTCACACATCTCAACTCTACATGAATTAGAGTTTCAGCTTAGCCAGTTTGGGTGTCTGAAAATGCTTGCCAATAGCTTCCATGGGTTGGTGGTTATTCCTTGGTTCTTCCTCTGCCAAATATATTGGCCACCATGGAAAAGCTATTATGTGTTGGAAAATAGCATTAGACCTCACTAAAAGAGACCAAACAAAATTTGGCTTGAATGCCTTTCAATGTTATACAGATGATATTGATGTGCTGTGAGCTATGACCTCGGCTTTTAAAAAGAGAAAAGTCTTAAAATCACTTCTCCAGAATTACAGAATATAATTTGACCAATCTTGACAGATAGCATCCTGGCATGCCAGAACTTTTCATGTTTATACAGATGATGCCAATTTGTCATCAGATATGACTGCTGTTACTAAAAGTTGATAACCTTCAGTAAACTTCTTCAAAAATTTGATCAAATGGGACTGAAAGCAGGCTGGCTTGAATGCCTTTCAGATTTGCACAAATGATGTTCTGCCATCAAATATGGCTGCCATAACAGCTACACAACTTTATCTTTAAACAAATGCTATAAAATGCTATATAGAATTTCACCAAATGTTGCACAACAGATCTTAACAATGGGGCCTTTTAGTATTGGACAAACGATGTAGATCTGTGATTATATATGGATGAAGTTACATAAACTAGAGAAATATTGAAACAGTTGTTTTCTTAAACATAAAATCTACCACAATGGAGAAATTTCAATAGAAAGCGTGTATAAAAAATGAATTTTTTGCTGGCATTTTTGTATGCATATATTGATGGCCTGATCAGATTGTCATGTAATTTTTTTTTTGCACATTTAAAACTTTTGAATTCCAGTTAAAAGGAAATTAAAACATTGTTAGCAAGATAAAGCATAAACTACTTGAAGCAGAAAAATGAAATTTAATAGTCATATTTCTTTTTGCATGTAGATGACCTAATTAAAATTCTGAAAATTTCATGATTTTGTTTATTTAATTGCACTTAAAGACAAAATGCATATTAAGAGTATAATAAGGCTCTGTGAAATAATAAAAAATAGTGTTACGTGTAGGCTCATACAAATGTAACAGAAGAAAAGAGTGAAGTCAACAAGCTTTGTATATTTTAACAAAATAATTTATTTCCCTAGAAAACAATGTAAAAATTGGTAAATAGGACTTACAGTTTGTGAATATAATCCAAAATTTGATCCTAAGAGTGAAAACACAAGTCCTATCACTAAATAGTTTTATTAGAATCCAGGTTCGAATCTCGACGACGTACAAATATGGAAGGCGATGACGTCAGATGTGGTCCAGTGTTTGAATATCAACAATTCCTCAATTGAATCACAGTTTTTGTTTCCGAATAATTCTAGAATAAATTTCCATGAATATCTTTCAGAATTTTTTATAAGAAAGTCAACTTGTTGAGTTTCCAGGAGAATAAATTATTAAATCCAAAAATCAGATGAAAAACAAACAATCTGGCAACAAATAAAAATAACACCTTGTTCCTTCAAGATGTTAAAACGACTCTGACAGAAGAATATTAAGAATGCATATTTAAACCCCAAAAACATCATTTCAAGTCTCGCGAGATGGGTCATGTGGTCTCTTACTACAAGAAATCCATCACGTACGCCAGTGTAGCCCCACTTAAAAACCAATAATATATAAACGTTGTTTACACATGGTGATCATGCAAGGAAAGTATGGCCCTGATACTGACCAATCATTTTAACTGCCTGTTTACAAACTTCCCCAACCTAAGACGAACTAGGTTAACTAAAAATAATTCTCATGTAACACGTTTTACGTCTTAGATAAATAACATTTAGTAAAAGAAAATATTGAATTACTGAAAAAGAATTTTGAATCCTTTCAATAATCATTACAGTAAAATGTAATGAAACAAAAATAAAATAAAAAAGAATTTTAAAACTAACACACAAGCAATTTAATTACCTATACGTAACAATAGTCATACTGTTTTGAGATGTTTGAATGTCCTGTTTGAAAATTTAATTGTAAAAGGAGACACTTTATAAACCTGTACTAAAACATTCAAATCTATTAAGTAAATACGTCAAGCAAAAATTTAATTATAAAAAGATACATCTGTATTTATTTTAATATTTAGTTTAAATTATTTCATTCAGATTTGTTATTATGCACTGTGCATCATACAGTTAATTTTACCTGATGCATACAGCGACAACTTAGAGTTTGCTATAATAATAGTTTGCACAGGTTTACATTGATGCAACAATATTTACTAATCACAGTATTTGTAGCTTAGATATTTGAATGGAAATGGGAACATAAACAGGTGGGAATAGTTTATTAATATCACTATGGAATAATAATAAACAATTCGAAATTGTATGTTAGTATCTCTATCGAATCATTGTGTCAAAATGAAATCTTGTGTATCCAATTGGAACTATGTACTGTACAGATGTTGTGGATAATACCAACCAAGATATGTTCTTTGTTTTTTTAACTTCCATTTTAAATATTCTTCAGTAATACGGATGTCTCTTTTTTTATATTACTTTCTTGTTTTATTTGACACATTTTTTTTCTAAGGACCACCACAGAGTCTACATTAAAGAATTCTTAAGAAGTCATTATTAAAACATATATGTATTTCTTGAGGATAGGATTGTCTGATTATGGTGATAATGATTGTGTATTGATGATGATTGTTTACTGAATTGACTGTTTTGATATTTTTTTTCATTTTATTTATTAAAGGCTGCAGCTGTTATCATAAGGAGAGAAATGTTGACATCGTCACATGTATATGTGCTGAAATTAAATATTTTACAAATGAATACAAGCCATAAAATGAACTTAGTCTTCTAGTTTACATTTTTCCACATCTTAATTTTATCTCTTTACTAACATCAATATATTCTATATCACATTGGATTGAATACCTCTCTGAATATCAGCACTTTCTGACCCTGACATACCATGTATTAAAATGGTAATTTTTCTATCATGATTTTTGATGGAATTCATTAAAATTGGTGATTTATTGTCTTATTTATATTTTTGAGCTTTGTTAGAGAAAGACCCACAGTATGGTACATACTTATAAAAAAAACTTGCACTTACACTTGGCTGGGACTTGATGCAAAGTTACATGGATATGTATGGAAAATTTAAGACACACCCTACCCTTCACCCCGATAATTCTTGTTACCGAAACATGTACAGACTTAATGAAATCTTGTGCGCACATTGTTTTTGCAGTGGTCTCCTGATGCCTTTCAAAAATAACAAACTTTAAAATAACGCAGTGACTGACCATTGACATATTTTAAATGAATGTAAACAAACAGAACTTTGTTTTCTGTTAAAAAAAACCAAAGTACTTTGAACATTTCTGCTTTAATAATATGTCCTCTTGTCAGATAAAAAAACGTTCTATTTTTGGCAAAACTTTGTAGTAATTCAAAAATCAGTTGGGAGAAATGGTTAAGAATTTGTCAAACTTGGGGAGCAAAACTATTGTTATAAATAAGTGCCATTTGGTGGGGTTTCCCAATTTATTAAAACAGAATATTTTCCAGGCATTTAATCTTTTCTAGGCATTTATTTACAAAAATTGCTATCAAATTGGTTCAGTTTTTGTTTTTCCTGGTTCATGTATCATCCAAATTGTCTTTTTTCACATTATGTTCAATGTCTATCTTGTTACTACATGTATTATAATAGCAGCATTCTCTAATTATAACTCTGTTCTTTGGAGTCATAGAGTTTATGACTTTATCATGAAGTAACATTTTACTACAACTTAATGACCACATTCGAATGCTGTATTATTATTATTATTATTATTATTATTATTATTCAGTCAGTGTATAACAACTGCTACACTTTATTTTATCATAAGGATTGTCACGGATTATGATAAGACGTACAATGCTTTTCATAGGATTATGATTTTCATAAGATTTACTATGCTTTTCATAGGATTTACATTGCTTTCATAGGATTATGATTTTCATAGGATTTACAATGCTTTTCATATGATTTACAATGATGATCATAAGATTGATGATGTGTCACAAAAATGGTTGCAACTGAAATGATCTCTGATGAAAGAAATTTATAAATCACTGTTTGCAGAAAAGATTATGCTATTTGACTGTCAATAATTTATTTGGAGGTAAGAGTGCATGTGCTGTAAGTATCAGTGAGAAGAAGACATAGTATGAAATCATTTCTGATCTACCTGATTATCTTTTCTCACTTGAGTGCCTGCCTCATTTTGATCATATAAAGAAATTCTTAAAAATTGATGCTTTTTAAAGCATTGGAATCATGGCATGAGTTGGTGTGTTGTTTTCAGATTGCAACAGAATAATTACCACATGTTCCATGTGTTTTCCAAAGATGCGGTTGCTATTGACCATATCAGATATTGGCTGAAATGATAATCTTGAGGTATATTGTGTGAAGAATTCTTCTGCAGTCATTTGAGAAGTATCAGAAGAAGAATATCCATTGATAATTTCATGTTTCACTCTATTTTGTAGTTTAAAAGAATCACAGACAGATCTCCCAATGACAGACTCATCTGTAAGCTTGGAAAGGATTAATAATTCTGAAATGGCCATGGCATCTTCCAGATTTGTTTTTGGTACACCTTTCAGCCAGAGAGACTCTATTTGCATGGAACTTAGAGATATTGTGAGTATTTTCATTTTATAACCTAGTTTTTTAATCTTGGAAGAAATAGGAATGGAGGTCATTTATACTTTTACCCTAATCACCAATAGTTTTTGAAGGTTTAACCATGAAAAAATGCTTTAGGATGCTGACTTAGTATTTCAGATTTTTTAAAAATTTCTTAATATAAACTTTTATGTTTATTTTCTTTTACTGCTTCTCCAACTGCAAAATGTCTATGAATGTTTAGGTTTATTGTAGAGTTTATTTTTTAATTCTATGTATTTTCTCTTCAAAATAAGTTATTTTAAGACTAGATAAGCAAACAGTATTTAGAATAATTTGACATAAGAATGAACAATTTCATCAGTACCTCAGATTATAAATAATAATAATAAAAATGGTGATTCAAATTTTGTTCTGGGAAACCATAAAATCCTACGTGGAACCAGATATTGGGACTTTCTTTTGTATTTCTTTGGCTCCACCTATGGGGAAAATAACTTGCAGTGGTGACTCATTTTGAAGGAAGTTACTGTTTAAGATGTTAGTTGTAATCATTCATATGGCATTTATGCTGTATTAAACTGCAGATCATGGTTGTAGTTAATTTTGTTTTGTGTGATGATGACAGATTGTGCACAAAGCAGTACAAAGTCTGATGAAACAGCCCCCAGTCCTGTATTGGTATGTTGGTCTCATGGCTGGAGCATCTTTGGATTTGTCTTATAACTGCCACACAGTGAATGTGACTGTTATCATGGTTTAACAATATGTCAAATTATAAAATGGTTGGATTTATTTTATATGGTAACCCAAATTGCTCAAAAAACCGTTAATCAATCCATTTTGATAGTGAATGGTAGATATGCAACTTTAAATGTTAAGAAGAAATCTATGTTCAATAATTGCATTGATTTTATGAATAGGTGAGATCATACCCAAAACCAATATACAAGGACAAGATTAGAGGCCAATTTATTGGACAAAGCAATACATGGCAGTCATTTAATCTCTTCCTGAGCATTATCTAGAATTACCTTTTGGACAAAGTTTTAAAAAATTTGTTTATAGTGCTTTCACTCTTGTGTACATCATCAAAAAATTAGTGAACAAAAATTCTTGACTTATTACATACCTTTAATACAGTTATTTTTCCACAATATGCATTCATGCAAATCACCCCTAAAGATGTACAAGCACACAGTGATTTGAAATGAGTGTTACAAAACCTGCAAAATTCATTAATATCAACAACAGTCAATCAGATCATGTAAATGCTTCCTGCCTAGATCATCTGCCATAGTCAAGAGGTTGTTGCTTTTTGCAATTGGAAAATGAGATGCCTGCACTGATTATCTAGTTAGGGCTGTTCCATTGAAACATACATGGGACCCAGAGAAGACACTTTTAAAGTGGGATACTCACCCATAGATGCAATTTAGAATTTTCTTATCATTTTAATATGAACTCTGTGAAATCAAAGTACCCTGCAATGTATTTTTAAAATACTGCTTTCCCTAGGTACCATGTATGTTTAAATGGAACAGCCCTTATTAAAAGTGTTTTAACAACTGTACTCTGTGATATGAAGTGTTTGGAGATAATGTCTTTGCTGTTTGTCCTTTTACATGCAGTTAAAAAATGTCAGCCATTTGCAAAAATACCTTAAGGAAATTGGTACTCTGTGTGAAAATCAGTAGAAATCACTTTTGAATTGTGTTTCAGGGAGAATGTTTTTTTCATTTCAGGGAATTTTCCAGAAATTATAGATAGTAAAACAAGAATTATGTGTAGGAAATTTCAAGTTTTCTAATCTCATTGGCCAAATTTTAGAGTTTTCTTGATGATCAGGACATACGTTATGACTCTGAGAGATTAAAGTTGACATGATAGGAAAAACAAAGGTATCAAGAAAGGAATGGGAGATGGTCATCATGACTGAAACTATAATTTATGGATTATTTTTTTGCTGTTGGCAGAGAATGATTTTGAAAATAGATAAAGCAATTACCGATAATTGACTGAACAGTCATAATGTTTATGTTATCCATCCAATGTGCTTTTCTTTCAGAAACCTTTTTCAGCTTGAAGATTGGTAAATCTGTGATAACGTTTGTATACTGAAGTAATTTGTCCCACAATCTTCAGCTGATAATTAACCACAGTTAATATAAAATTTTGTAACATGTTTTCCTACCTGGGTAGCATTAACTGTAAGATCATTGCTTTATAAGTTTTTTGTTGCAGTTTTTATTCAGATACAAAGGGGATACATCATAACACAGGTTGCAGAAGTGAAGCCAGTTTTTATTATCTTATTTTACTGTACTTTCAGTTGGAAATAAACAAGCATCTGCCATCCCCTCTGTGTGAAAAACGTCCAGATGATTATAGCAGGTTTTGTGGGAACTATTCAATGGTTCTCCCACCATACACATCAGTGTGGGAGCTAGAATCTAGTTCTACAAACTCGGCTACAGAGGACCTATCCACAGAAATTCCTGTCTTGGTAAATTCTCCATGTTTGTAATAATTTTATTGTCACCCATTGTTAATGCAAGGTGACAAAGAAGGGTCTCTGACTATCCATTCATGCTTCTATCCATCCATCTGCCTTGTGAATCCTTATGTGAATGGTTAAGCAACCTTATTTATATTAGATCTGAACCACATTTATTTTGAAACTTCATCTCAATAACAACTCGGATGAATAAGATGCATACATTGTGCACATATTTCTTAGAGTTATAGCCATTTATCATTGTTGTATATGCACTTTTAATATACAACCATATGAACACTGTAGATTTTATATTTATTATTAAGTTTCAATTAAATCTGCCATGAAACTTCATGCCATCAAGGGCTTGTACAAGTGTGATGATGGGCACATGCTGTACATGTTTCTAGAGCTGTGGCCCTTGAACACCTAGCATAGTCACTGGTAATTCTTGACTATATTTGAAGGATTTTATTTTAAAAAATTGCCACAAATTCTATCTTTTGTTTTAAATATCTCTTACAAAATTTTAACATCGTTACCTTTTATCATTTACCTTGTACTACTATATGATAAATTTTGTTTGGTATCTTCATAAAGTATTTTGCACTTTTTTACTTTTGCATTTGTTAAGCTTACCTTTTAATAAATACCACGTAGCTAGTATTATCCTGATGTGCCATTAAAGAACCCTGTACATACATACATACATACAGGGGCCCCGAGTGGCTGAGTGGTCTAAAGCACTACCGTTATGGATCATTGCCATCTCACCTCTGTCAGCTTGGGTTCGAGTCTCAGGTTCGGCTAATGTGGGTATGTGAGAAAGCTTGCCAGTAGCTTCTTGTGGGTCGGTGGCTCTTTCCAGGGTTTTCCTGGGTTCTTCCTCCACCATTTATTCTGGCCGCCATGTATAGCCTATCTTGTGCTGAAAAATGGTGTTAAACCCTACAGCAACAACAGCAACATACATACATACATGTTGGTGCAGGCTGAAAGTGAGTTGTTGGCCCTACCCCCCCCCCCAGAGTAGAGATAAGGTCGAGACTCCCCTTTCCGTACTGCTTTTTCATGCCGTGGAGGATTGGGAATCAATTTGTAGATGCCAGATCAGGACAATGGATTGAATTGGCATCTGCCTCTTCCATGTTATCTCTTTAAATCCCCATGGGATGTAGGGCCTTCCACTGCAGGGAAGTGACTGGCTCATTCCTTGCATGCAGCCATGGCCACATGGTAGAGAGGTCAGTGTTATGGGCTGTGAATGTACATCTTTCTCTTTTTTTTTAAGTTAGATAAAAAAGATAAGGAGGGGATGGGTCATTTTTCCCGAAAATACCCCAGGAGGGTAAAGAGTTACTCACACCCACCTATTGAGCATTCCAATGAAGACCGCCCATTATCTCCATGTGAAGAGTTAGGGGTCAAGTTCTTCTACCCCGCATCTTCCCTGCAACAGAGAAACAATGGGTTACATAGGAAGGTATCAGGCCCTAAAAATGCATGCAGCAAAGGCCCTAGGAGGAAGTTTGTGGGCACTTCCCTCTTTCCTAAGGACATGGGTGGACTTGTCCTTGAGACTTGCTCTCTCTCTCTTCTGCTGAGTGTACCTCTTCAATTAGTTCCCAAAGATGCCAGACTAAAACTCTTTTCAGAGCCTTGGTTTTGGGAAACAGTTTGATGGCTGGGCCATTTCTATTATAAATGATGGCTAGGATCTTCCTCAAGTAAAGTTTCCAATGTTCTTCCACCAGTTGAATCTTGTGGAATTAGAGGAAGAGGTTCAGTCCCTTTCTCAGAAGGGTGCAGTAGAGTGGTGTTTTCAACAACCAATCTCTGGACTTATACTCCCAGATGCTCCTGGTACCAAAGAAAGGTGGAAAGTTCACTTAATTATTGACCTGTCCTCTCTAAACAGATTTCTGGAAAAGGAATCTTTCAAGATGAGACCACAGCCTCAGTCAGGAATGCCATAAGATCTTGCACTTGGGCTTTCTCCATGGATCTTGAGGATTTCTACCTTCGCACCCTTCAGTCTGTGGTCCCAGTGATTGTATTTTAGCTGACTTCTCAAATTGCTGGTAAACTATATCAAGACATGTCCCCAGAGGATCGACCTCCTGTCAACACGGGATCTCTCCTACACAACAGCCCACAGGTTCTCCACCTTCATGCTTGGTTCTTCTCAACCAGTCTCTCCACCAGAACAAGTTTTCAAGCAACATTGCTGTGTATTGTTCAAGCCAGAAGACACTCTACATCCAAGGTCTATGGTGCCAAGTGGAGAATCTTTTGCAATTTTTGTGCTAGGATATATGTTAACCCTAGCAGTCCCTCCATGACTGTAGTAACTGATTTTTTGCATGTCATTTTTGAAAATAAATGATGCTTTGTTTATACCATCAAGGACTATAGGGCAGCCATTTCTAACAATTAAATTTTCTAAAGGTCCAACCATTTGTTTGGATCTTCATATGGATAACTTGATCATGTATTTTTACCTACAGACACCAGAGGCCCATTTTCTTAATGCCTAAATTGAATCCCTCTTGTCTCTTGTGGTTTTCAAAGCAACCAACAAACTCAGATTTCTTGGCAAACCACCCTTTTATTTTTATTTAAGGAAGATTGAGTCATATCAGCCCCACATGGGCTTCATGTGTACATGGTTTAAGCACCATAGTTGTTTGCTTCTTTCAAAGGGATATAAAGATGGCAGGGAAATTAGTATTTTTGGGCAGTTTATATCATTTTTTTTGGTATAATTTAATGATTAAATGTATTTTAAATGGCACACGGTACATCCTTATGATGGACATGTTTGTGTTTACATGGGTGTCTGCCCAGATATGATATCATTGAAAGGCAATCTATGTTAATGAGCATGTAGCTGATTTTAGAACTTTGTCCAGTAAAGTTAACCTGGTGACTGGGTAGAAGCCTATGATCAGACATTGAGTCCGTATTGTTTACATTCATACAGTGAAATTTGTATGCTGTTAGAGATGTATGTTTTTGAATGTGGATGCTATATTTGACTTTACATTATTTTGCAAACTTCATCTCTGTCTGTGACTGATAATACTCTTATATTTATATTCCTGTAGTTGGATTGTATATTATTTCTGATGACAGTGGCTTCTTTTAGATCAAGAAGAACAGCCATTATTTTTTGACAGGCGGAGAGCTCATCCAGACTTGTACACTGCTGCAACTTTAATATGTGTTGACATTCCAGAAAATGAAACCACATCAAAGTTAGTTATGAACTTAGCAAAACAGGGTGTCTGCTTTGATTTGTAAAAAGCATCTTCAAATTTACATTGGTAATGTGCAGATTTTGCAGCAGTTAGGAGATTCATCCATGGCTAGAGCATCATTACCACGTGACTTGGAAATAGTTGATGCAGAATCAATTTAAGCATGGTGAACATTGCAGTCATGAAGCAACATTTGGCTGAATTACAAGCATCTGCTCCACATTGTCACAAATTTATAATATGTTACTGAAAGAATATACATTGCACCAAGCTTCATCCAGTTAGGCTAAAGAGAATGACTTTCATCCACATGGCAATTTCAGCCTTTGGCTATTATTGTGCACATAGGATGCAAGCATATACAGTAGCCTCTTCTGTGGCATATTGATATGCTCTGTTCATAGACAAACTTCCACTGGTGGACATCGTACCTAGCAATGTGCAACAAAAAACATACTCAGTGGTAAGCACATTAATCTTGCCCTTTTTAGGATCCTGGAATGGATTCCTGCACAGAAATAAATATTATTGACATGGGGAGGAATCAGATGAAAGGTAAATGATCATTGGCTCTTGCACTAATGCTGTTTCTGAATTTTGGAAGTCCTTCATCAGATGCAAAAAATCCTTTGTGAAATTTACTGATTTAGATGACCTGAATTTAATGTCTATGCAGACTTGATGAACTGCATAAAAATATATTGGAACTGGGTATTATGAATAACATAATGACTTTTCTCAAAAAGGTGCCCAATATCTTACCACAGTATCATCATGGATTTGTCCACTAGGGATACTGAATTATTCCTATCCATTTTCTCTGGTAGGAGGATAGAAGCTAGCATTCACTGCAGCACCACCTTATACACCAGTGTCATTTGTGAAGCTAGTGTCACAGTACCATTAAACAGTCAGTCAGAAAAGAAATGTGCCAAATCTTGAAATTCTCAAACTGCCAATCATACTCCCATGAATTGCCATGGCCATCCAATAATGCTTTTCAGTGGCAGCACAGATGTAAAATTTCAGTGAAACAAATTGTCACAGGCTTAGCTTCAGTTTATTTTATTCATGTACATTATGCAAGAATTCCCATCCTGTGATCAGTTTCTTGCTAGAAAGATAAGAATGAACAACCTTCTATGTCTCCAAGTCATGCCCAATCAAGTAATGAAAAGAACAGTTAATAGTTTGGCAATGGATAATATGCAGGGAAATAGCAATTGTTCCATGCCTCTGACTGCTACCAGCCCTGTTAATATTGATCTGCCGTAAGGTGAGCTCCACAATAATCCTAACAACAAACTTTGTGAGTTGATAACTGATTTGATTGAAGGCTTTCCTACTGGTATTGAGAATGCTGAGTTTAAATATCAAGACATGCCATATGCAAGATATCAACCAAAGTGAATGCAAGAAAAGAAATTTTTTTGTATAGGACAACATGATTGATCACCTATTTACCAAGTATATTGGATAGGCATAGTTGGGAGTGAATACTTGAAGAAAAGAGACTCATTATTTATTTTTCATCCTCTCATAATAATCAAGAACACTTGAGCTTCATAATTTGATTGATAAACAAGAATTTTCCTTAAAATAAATCAATGTTAATTATGTCATAAAGGCAACTGAGGAGGCAGATGCAGGAGCTGGGTTACATAAATTTGACATGTGATGCCTTTAAACTCATTCCAATTCTTTTGGTTTGTGGGATGGAATGGAAAAAGTGCTATTTCTATGTATGTCTGTTGTTCATTTCTTGGTCAGTAGCTTTCTTTGAATTACATCCAGTACTGTTAGCAGCAGTGGTGTGGGGGACATAAATGGCAGCAAAAGAGAATTCCTGTTCACTGTGACATTAAAGCTACCTTTTCCATAATCAAGAAAGTCAGCTCTAAGAATCCTAACATGAAAGTAATGCATAGCTTGACTTAAACTGCTGCTGTGTACAAAAATGGCTTTGTCATTAAGCTAAACTGATACCAGGAGGGTAAAATTGTTTCCCTGATGCATTATCTCATTTAAAGATTGCTCATTTATGGCAGATGGCACCCATATCAGAGGAGCACCATGCTAGTGCCCTCCACCAGAGAGGCTACTTCTCACCTAGTGGCTAGAGCGTCTGCCTCAGATGTGGGAGGTCATGAGTTCGAACCCCCGGCCGAGTCATACTAAAGACTTATAAAAATGGTACTAACAGCGGCCTCACTAGGTGCTCAGCATTAAGAGGTTAGTGTTAGGACTGGTCGGCCTGGTGTCAGGATAATGTGACTGGGTGGGACATGATGCTACGTGTCTGCGACATGATGCCCCAGTGCTAGACATCACTATAAACTGCCACACTGCAGACATCGTAGTGATATGACTGAAAAATTATTTACGCTAAGTTAAAAATCCAAATCACACATACACATTCACACTTGCCGAAACAATACTGTGTATGAATTTTGGGACTTCTCATTGGTTGCAAGCAGCAGATTTACTTATTTTCCAGGCTCCAAACTTTCAGGACTTTCTTATTGTAGGATTGTGGATTCCAGAATCTAACCTAGTTCCATTAGTGAATGATGACACCTTGATTTACTTCATAGTCTGAACTGCACAGATGCTGCTAGTGACATATGAGACTATATAACTCTATGTAGCAGATATTCAACATGCCTGCAGCTTTGTGTAGAAACTCGATTAACAGAAGGTTTTTCTAAAGACTTCAGAATATATTGAATGGAATCAAAATATGCAGAGTGCATTGAGACAGCAGCAACTTCCTATTAAATATGATGCATTTTGCAACATAGAGGTGCTTGAAATGATATGGTTTTAGTGAGTACGCTAAGCTCTTACTTCAGACTGCTTGTTCTCATGTTTCTTTTTGCATCATGGAGAATTTATTATTTGTTGGTCTCAGTTTTATTCAGCAGACAATAAGAGTATGAATGGACATACTATTTCACTTAGTGAAGAGACTGAGTATGAATGACATACTATTCCTTCTTTAAATACATCACCCAGTCATTATGCCTTAGGAGAACTACTGCTACTTCACAAATCCAGTACTCCCAGATAAAACTTAAAGCCAAAAAGAGTTAAAAGTTATTTGTTCACCAAGGTGGTGGTTGGGCAGAGTGATGTCTCCTTGATATAAGGATTTGCAGCAAAACACATGAATATCTCAGTTACTACTTATGTTTGTGTCAAGAAACATGTTTTCACTACGAGAGACCTCACGAAGCTAAACTCAGATTTGATACAGACTGAAGCAGTTCGCACATCACAAGGAAAGTATATTCCATCTATATTTCCAACTTTTCTTTCTTTCTGTGTCAACAAAGGTCTGCCTTTACAATTTGACCACACTTCATCATCTTTACACATTTAATTGTACTTGGGTACATGCAAAGGTAGCTAATGTGACTTCGCAGTAAGTTTGGGCTGTACTTTTAATTTATGTTCCTGCAAGTCCCTGAGACTTTGACTATATATAGGTGAGTTTTCTCTGCTAATATATTTAGTGTCCGGATGCCATGCTTCATTGCATATACCTGTATTGGTCATCCTTGAATCACTCACAGGTAGTATGGTGAATTATTTTGGTTTATATCTGGACTCTTCATAGGTTATTAAATTTGTCTGCTATTTTCCAGGTAATGCTGTAAGGCATAACTCTGCACCGACTTTGTGTTCAATAATAAGAGACAGGTGCATAGCTACAACTGGTTTACATTTTCTGCTCTGTTTGTTTTAAGATTAGACCTTGGGCAAAGTGCACCATAAGCCTACATGCTGACATGTCCTCAATGCAGGAATTTTTAACAGATAAGGGAGATGAATCAACAAAAGGCTCTCCGGTTACAAAATGCCAGAAATATACATTATCATAGACAGCCCTGGCACCTCTGTCACCACCACAGGTCTCATTGTCGGCGATACCATTAGGCCTTGCCTTCTCAGGGTTCCACTCTACAGTTCTTGATAAGCATGAGAGAATGAACAAAAAAAAGTATCCTCTAGCTCCTTACACTTGAGGATATAAAGAAGCCTTTTGGTTTGGGGTTAAAGGGTAAAATGCCATGGTCATTGTGACTTGTAGAAGAAAAATGGTTCTGTACAATAACATTAGTTATACATCACAGACCAGGACCAAACATTCTGGATGCCTTGCACTTGGGGTATGAAGTAATTCTATCGATTTTGAAATGAAAATAAAGGTGAAGGTCACTGAATGAAAGACGAAAAATGGGTTTCTGCTTAGTAACGTTAGTACTACATGACCGACTAGACCAAACATTGTAGATGGCTTGCACTTGGAACAGGAAAGGAGCCAGTTTATTTGGGGATAAAATGTCAAAGGTAAGGTCACTGAAAAATGGAAAATTTCTGCACAAAAGTTAGTTCTTGACCATATACCTTCAGCAAAGTTAGCACATAACTTACACTTTTGGGTAGAATGCAGTTTATTGATTTTGGCGCTCAAAGATCAAGGCCATTGTGACTGAAAGAATCACTGTAAGGAACAGGCCTGTTGATTTTGGTGTCAAAAAGGTCAAAGGTCATTATTACTGAAAAGAAAAATGAGTTTTGCACAATAACACTTGTTCGAGAGTAAATTTCTTTACAAAGTCTTGTGGATGACTTGCAGCTAGGATAAAAAGAAACCTGTATATTTTGAAGTCAAGGTCATGATCTGTCTAGAAAATAATAGTTTCAAAACATTAAGTTTATTTCAAGACTGCATACCTTGATTAAAGGTAATTGAGATCCATTGGCCAATAATTTTCAGAGTCAGCTATGCCTTACTAGTACCTCCTATTAAACACAAGGTGTGCATTTAATACACCATTCACAGTACTCTGGTTGTATAATAGAACAATAATTTAATACATTTAATAATATTTGACAAGAATATTTGTTGACAAAGGTAAACCATTCACCCAAGCATGTGGACCCCTTTTTTGCACTTAGATGAGTTCACCATTTTGTATAGGATTCTTTTATTTCATCAAATCATTGATTGCTGAAGCTCTTAAAGATCATTCTTCACATTAAGAGATGATAAACAAAGGACAGAGGGAGACATATTCTAAGGGTAATTTGCGGTCCAGGTTACATTGGTAATTTTTGCAGCATACAGATGAATTGATAATTTTGATGTCATTTTGTAGAGGAAAGTTTGAACTTTAAAAAAAGTAATGTTTGGAATGAATGCTTCTATTTTCAAGGCTAATATCAGCCTTCAATATTGGCAGGTTCATAAAAAATATTTTTAAAAAGCCATGCCTAATTTGGACAAATGTTGAACTTTCAGAGCTTTCTTTGACAGACACTTCCATTGAGGACCAAAGTGTGTATATCAATGGTATCTTTAGCATATTAAAATATACTCTTGTTTCTTAGTTGAAGCATAGACCAAAAATAGAGACAAAAGGGTGATTTTCTATCACCAGAATTAACATTTTTTGAGTTTTGATAGGCAAAAAGTCTTGGAGTTCTGATTCCTGCATCTTCTCCTCCTCACCTTTGCAAATGGTATACATCTGTGTGTGTGCCCATCCATCTATCTGTCAGTTAAAATTTTTATTTGAAGAACAAAAGTCTCAGACGATGTAAGTTATGACCAGAAGTTGCATACACATGGGTTGAAAAATCTCTAAAAAGAATTCACTGGCCCAGTTAGGCAAGTATTAAAAATGTTGACTAACCCTGAATTTCTTTACCAGCTGTTATAGAAATGTAAATATATTGATAACCTAAATTCACTTGTGTGAAAGGTTGTTTTCCACAACTTATTCTGTGACCCCTCTAACATAGGTTGAAAGAAACTCTAAATTGACCAATTTGCTTTCCCTGTTGATTAGTATCAATTAGTGAGAGTGAAGCACTTATAGGCACTTGATCAAAACAAAGAGAAAACAAAGATCTGATAGAAAGTATTGACTGTCAGTTAACCAAGTCAGCAGTCATGTTTCAGCACTTAACTGATTGAGTGAATGATTGGAAAATTCACTCAACCACCAGAAATTTTCACTTATCATTTCAAGTTGAGTGAGTGAATTTCTGCCCCCTATAAAGGTGCCTTTCCATGTGAATTTCAGGAGGGAATAATTTTGTTGTGACCATGGAAAACAGTGTAGCATAAGTGGTATAAAAATTGAGATTGTTGGACCATACGGCACTAGCATTAGTGGTATAAACTTTGAGACTGCTGGACCATAGGGTACTATCCTAAGCTGTATAGAAGTTGAGAGTGCTGGACCAAAGAATACTAGCACAAGCAGTATAAAAATTGAGACTGCTGGACCATAAGGTACTAGCATCAGCAGTATAAAACTTGAGAATGCTGGACCATAGGGTACTAGCATCAGCAGTATAAAAATTGAGACTGCTGGACCATAAGGTACTAGCATCAGCAGTATAAAACTTGAGAATGCTGGACCATAGGGTACTAGCATAAGCAGTATGAAAATTGAGAGTGCTGGACTTTAGGGTACAAATTGAGAGTGCTGGACCATAGAATACTAAAATAAATGGTATAAAAATTGAGAGTGTTGGGTATGTGTCATCTCTGAATAACTTTTGGTTTTAATACTTTTTATCACATTATTACTGTTATCATGGGTGATAAAACTATATAGTATTTTTTCTAGATTCAGTTGTGATAACATCTTATGATATCTAAAATGATGTCATGATGTGATGTAAAGCAAAAGTGCAATCTTGAAGGCATATGAATGAATTTCAGTGTCATTTCACTACACTTTACAGTAACTAGTGTTACTGAATAAAATCAGTATTTTTCCTGATGTGGTACATAGAATCATGTTGATGCTAGTTTGAAATTAATGTATGAAATTCGGTTTATAATTTAAATATTTTGCTTGCCAAGGATTGCAACAAGTTAATTATTCAATTTAGTTCATGGAGCACTTATATAAGATTGTTTATGGTGTGTTCATATACTGGTGTGTGTTCCTTTAAATGGGTGTTTTCATATCAGCATTAAAATGTTTTAGTTCCTGTCATGTCCGGTTGTTTTATTTCTGAGACAAGGCAGATTCCAGAAGGATTATGCAGAAATTTCAGGGCCAGTACTTCTAATTGAAGAACTTGCACAGGTCTATTGCAGAACAGCATTTTAAAGACCTTTTCACAGTTTCTATGATATTTCAATACTCCACTCACAATTTAATGTCACAATGCATTGGAGAATATCATGATTTGTAAATATTAAAAACAACCAACCATACCATGGTAAATTTGGCTTTGTACAAGACCTTGTACAGGAAAAGTCCTATACTTGATCCATAGAGCTCTCTCTCTGTTTCTTTCTCTTTTTAAGAATTGTTCACTCAGCCATGAAAAATTTTATTCAACTGATCTGTTTTTCTTATTTTGGGATAAATTATATTTAATCTTTAGCAAGGAACAAACAATTTTTGTTATAAGGAAAATTCCAGCTCCACATCCCCTTCATTAAATATTTGACACAGCAGAACTCTAGTAATTGAATCAATAAGTGATGTACATTCATTTGAACAGTAAACCAATTCTTACTCAAGAAAAATCATTTTATAAGATTTAAAAAATACCACATAGATATTTTTCTGTGCAATTAAGAGCAATACATAAAAGTAGTACATATTATATTTCTGTTTTTCAGTACCATCTCACACCACATCTACCCTAAATCTTTGTTCCATTAACCTTATTTATTACATTTTGACATGTAATAACACAAGTAATTCTGCAAACAATAATGAGCTAATTTAATTTAGAATTTTTTTTCTGTAATGATGCTGTAATGTATAATGCACAGACTTCAAGTTGCCACTTTTCTGATAAAGTTCGCTGGTAAAATCTTCATTCTCAGTTTTAAGTGCATTCTGAAGTATCACTCATGACATCAGATAGCATCGAAATAAAATATATATAGAAATCCCATCTTAATTGTTGCACTAAAATAGATGGTTTAATTAAAGATATATACAAATTTTTAGCCATATTAGTATGAAAACCTGAATGTTAGGGTAGTGACCTTTGAGTCTGCACACTTTCAAGCGCTTTGATCCAGTTGAAAAAGTAATTTTCAGAACACAGGATAGTATAAGGGCTTCAATCCAGTCATGAAGTTTGTTTTCATAACTGCCTGTATTACTGCAGCATTATAAAACAAAATTAAGAGCTTTTTAGGTGAGCAGTTTTTGGCCCTGATACTCTATCTCCCATTGCAAATATCTCTTGGTTTCATTATTTGTGGCATGAATTCTTGATACTTGACAAAAACTGACAGGCATGTGTAAATAACTATATTAAGAAAACTCTTAATTATACTTTATGATCTTTGCTTCTCATTTCAGTGTTGCAGCAAGTCAGTTGCAATCAGATCCCTGGAAAGAGAGTTGAGGAAAAAGGCAAAGTATATACATGAAGTTGGCTCAGAAGGGGAATCTATGCAGGCTGAAAGTGAAGAGTTGAAAAGGTTTATCTTCTTTTAGATTTTTTTGTACAGCTGCAATAAAGTAGAGTCTTTTATGTCATGATTATTAATGTTTGAAAGAGGCCTATTGATTTAGGGATCAAAAGCTCGATGTCCCAAGGTCATTGGCTGAAAGAAACATTAGTTTTGCTTTGTAACTTTTGTTTTAGAATAAGTCTTTGTAATAAAGAAACTTATAGATTCTGGGTTCTAAAGGTCCACAGTTTCAGTCGTGATAAGTCTGAAAAGAGAGTAATAGTTTCTGCAAATTAAGTTTAGTTCAAGGCTGCATACCTTGACCAATAATAATAATAATAATGATGATAATAATGACTTTATTTAATGAAGAAGCTCATTTAGTCAACTGACCAATTTTCCATGAGGCCTAGCAGTGGGGAGGGTGAACAGACCAAGTTTATTTGCGAAAATAAAGCTTCCTGTGGAGGGTGAAATATACAAGCATCACTGAGACCTCTAACCGGGTATTTTTTTTTTGTATTTTCAAATTTATTTACCGGGGGTCGTCACCCTCTCTGCTGCCGTGTGTGGTAAAAAAAAAGTAACGGTTAGGTGGCGTAATTAAACCATTATTATTGATATAATAATGAGAGATCCCACACTAACCATGGAGTCGCGTACGGCTAAACTAGCTTGACGGCAACTAGAGGCAATTAAGAAATATCTTCCCATTCGTGATTCTGTCAAACAACAACTATAAGTGCCTCAGGAGTCTCAGGAAGGTGCAGAACAGTTATTTAAACCAATTGTCGAACCAACCAAGAAAATTGTTGCAGCAACTGAGGCAGCACAAAAAGCTCTTGAAACATTGTCTGTTGATATTGCTGGCCGTCTTTGAGCAACTCGACCACCACCCCAGCAAACTCCTCAACCACAACCTGAAGTTCAACCACAATCTGAAGTTCAGCTGCTGTCTCCGCTAAAAGTTAGAACTAACATTACAGATAAATTTACACCGGGAGGTATTGCCACTAACAATAACCCAGACGAATTACTTGATATTGCCATGTTTGGATATGGTAATAGACCCGTACAGAATTTTCCAGGTGGACTTAAGGCAAATTTCAGACATGTTCTTTAGGCGCTTTCTGCCTAAACCATAATTGCTCATATTAAAGGAGCGTAGGCGAATTTCAAGTGGAATCCAGGCGGATTCAGGGCGGAAGTTTTGGCGAAATACGTAAATTAGTTGTTTTAATATTCTGCATGAATAAAAAGAATTCCTCCTGAAATAAAAATCTGCCAGAAATTCTGAACAAAATTTTCCAAGCGGACTTTAGGCAGATTTCAGATGGGTGTCTTAAGCGTTTTCTGCCTAGCCATAAACTTACAGAAGCTTAGGCAAATTTCATGCGGACTTTAGGTGGATTTCTGGCGGAATTTTAGGCGAAATATGCAGATTAGTTGCCCTAAGATTCTGCTTAAACAAAAAAATCCGTCTAAGATTTCCACCTGAAATAAAATTCTACCTGAAAAAAAGCCTGCCTGAAATTTCCACTGAAATAAAAATCCGCCTAAGGTTCCTGTCTAAAACAAGGCTGCCTAAAATGTCTACATAGACATTATTGGGAATCAATGATAAATATTCACAATAATTTTTAAAATGATCATAAATGTTATTTTGACAGACATTATCAAATATGATTTAGATTTATCTTGTCCTCATTTTCTTTCTTGCATACAAAACCTAGTCCGTGATGGCTTCATTTAAGTCTTTTTCATTTCACTGCAAGTTTGCTGAGATTTCACAAATATTTTGACCAAGATCTCACTAAAATTTCACTAAAATATTTGAGATTTCCCAAAAATTCTGACCAAAACTTCCACAAAAATTCTGGTGAGGTTTCACAAAAATATTGGCCAAAACTTTCACTTAAGTTTTGGTGAGATCTCTAACATTTCATTGCAAGTTTTGTGAGAGTTTACTATGGTGAGCTTTCACTCAAATTTTGATCATTATATATTATTTTGCTGAAGTTTCAGTCATTTTTCAGACATTTGAAAAGGTTTTAAATAAATAATTGATATGAATTAAACAGGATTTTATTAACCAAGGTGATATTTCAGTGTACATGAAACAAATTTATATAGATGTTGTAATTATATGACATCCAAGGCAAGAGATATGGGAGTTAGTAATAACAATAATAATAATAAAGACTTTATTTAGAGAAGGTAATTCAGTTACAGAACTAATCTACCTTGAGGTCTTCTATCTGTTATGTACAGTATATACAGTATTTACAACATGATGTGAAGAATCTGGCTTGACACTAAATAATTAAGTGATTTTAAAAATCAAAGTATCAGGCCTGGAACATATGCACAGGCATCTGTGAACACATAAACAGATATAAAATATAAAATATTATCCTGCAGTGAAAAATTAAACTGTGAAAATGATGCAGAACTACAGAAAAGCATCCATTTGAGACCTTGATTATGAAAGAAGAAATGCTAGGAGCCTGCCTTATGTCACTGTTGTACTGCAGACTTGATTTTTGATTAATGTACAAACTATGATGCTGTTGTCTCTTGAATTAGTCCTTGTTCCATGAACAGCCGTGACAAACATTTATCATGATATAATTACTCTTATTTTACACTGAATTCTAACACAACTAGAATATTTTGATAATATAAACAATAATACCACTCACAATATTGAAGGATGATTCTACTTGTGGGTCAAGAAAACTCTGCAAAGATATGACTATCTTTGATAGACATGGGTATCTGGCAACAATATCAACAATTCCCACCAGTGATCTATGTGTTGTCCCTCCTTAAATTCTGGAAGTTAATCAGTTTGGAGTTATATAACTTCAAAATCATCCTGGTTAAATTTCTTGTCAATATTTAGCACGTTAGCCGCTACTGTAAAGCTCTTTATGGCACAAAAAGCAAAATGCAAGTCCTGGCGTTCAGTTTTCTTACAGATTGACCAATTACGTTCCCATTGACTTTGCATTCAAGCTATTCTCATTGCCACACATTTTTCAAATGGTTATTCTAACTCGTATCCCGCTTGAAAATTTGAATCGCCATGTTTAGCAAGCATGCTCATTCCCATCGGTTTCCATTACACGATGATTCATTGGGCAAGAACAAGCTTTTGACCAATCAGAAAGCTCTTTACAGCAATCATCTGTTAATTAATACAGGCAGCAAATACTTATTAGAAAGCTCGTTGCGGAATGGGACCGGATTATTAAAAAAAAAAAAAAAGGTTTGGAGACGATATTGAAAAAAGGATCCATATCGAGGAAATTCAGATTCAGGTCAGGAGAAAAGCAAAATTCTGCTTTAAAATGGAAAAGAAGAAAACAATCTTGTTTGAGGGCAGTTAAATCCAACTGAAGTTAAACAAAAATGCAACAACAAAAATTTGAAAAAGAAATATAACAAAGAAAGATGTGGAAAGAAGTTATTGTTCCCAAAATGAACAATAAAATTACAGCTATCAGAAACAGGAAATATAAATGTTGCTGAAAATCATTCAGATTGTACAAGAAACAAAAAATAAATTTTATTATATCTTATTGATATTTTGTTATTGGATATTACAATCACAAAATATCACTATATTTTCAGAACTTTTGGCAAACTCTCAGTGAAATTTCAATCACAGATTCTCACTGATATTTTCAGAAATGTTGGCAGAGTCAGTGAAATTTCAATCACAAAATTTCACTGATATTTTCAGAAATTTTGGTAAAATCTCCTAAAGTACCATAATTTTAGGGAACAAAGGACATTTGAGTGAATGTCAAAAAATTTTCACTGTGATTTTGCTGAAATTTCAGTCACATTTTCACTAGGGCATGATTTTTGTAGAGCATTTTTTAATAGGATGCAAAATAACCCCTTATTTTTCAGAGTAAACATCAGATCAAGTCCAAAATCTACCCTGCACCAAATTTTCTAAGTCCAAAGATTCATCTGTGCTTGTAGTTCTTGTGATAAAGTTCAAAATTACGCCTAACATTTCTGCTAAAATCAGTCTAAGTCCAAAATCCGTCTTAAGGTAGGAAAATGAACTGGACAATCAGAACTGTTCCATCTAACAGTTATCCTTAAGGAGGAATATAAGAAATAGTACGCTTAACTATTAGATGGATTCAGTCTGTCACCTTAGTCGTATTCCCAGTTTGCCTAAAGTCCATCTGAAATTTGGGTTTTTTAGGCAGAATACACCCTGAATCCACCTAAAATCCAGGCAGAATCTGCCTAAAAATTTCATACGGAGAGATGGGTATGTAAAACCTGAATATGTTAAAACTCTGAAATCAGCCGATTGGGTCAAGGATGTGTATCGCATCGCTACTAATACTCCACAGATCAGATATGAGGGAGATGTTAATCAGTTTAACATTTTTAATCAGGCGGTAGATGAGTATATTAAACAAGTAAAACAAGAAAGGAAACAAAAAGAAGAAGAAATGGAGTTGCAGCTTAAAGAAGCTAAACAAAAAGGAAATCATTCTCAAGAACAAGTAAGTAAAAGGCAGATGAAACAACAAGTAAGGGAAAAGAAAAATGGTATGATACAGATCCTGGCCCTAGTGCCACTGGAAGTGGTATTGCCACTCAAAGAAGTGGTTTTATTACTCCATGTCCCAATAATGTCCTTGCCGATGTTGATAGACAGAAATTCTGATTGGCGGAAAATGAGCTGGCAATAATGCAGCTGCTATTTGTCAGAGATTATGTACAGGCAGTATCATGGACATTAATGTTTATCGGTCCCTCATCGATAAAATCGTTGATGATTACTGCAGTGATTGAGGTTATGCAATTAGATCAGTGACAAGAAAATAATATGATCATACATAATGTTCAACGTGGACCTGTATTGGTCAGGGTAATAAATTCGTGATTACCAACATATAAAGCAATCTATGGTGAGGGACTCAGGGATGTTGTTCAGGGTCTATTCAGAAGGATAGCCCAAAAAGCAATACCAATTGCAAAGCAACTGGGGATGAAAGCTATTGATGTTGTTTGTGATAAAGGTATTGGTGTTCTTGGTGATGTTGCTAGTAAAGCATTCTCAACAATCAAGGATAGACTAGCATGATTAATACGCAGATCGCCAGCAGTCCGACCTCGGCCGGTAAAATTGTTCAGCACTGAAGTTATGCCAACATTTGTCAGTAAGATAATAAATCAAGCTGCAAATCAAAAACTAGCAGAGTTGGCTGGTGTACCCCTGTCAGAAAAAGAAAAAAATATAACTGCTAGTCTGATAGCAGGAAGTGGTCTTCATGTTAGATGATAACAAATATAAATGTTTAAACGTGTATCTGATCCAGCAATTGACAAGGATGCACCAGTTTTCAAGGATGAATCGGTGTGTGATTATCAGTATTATTCTTATGATGCACATGTACCTAATGCACGAGGAAAAATTGTGCTGCAAGTTCAGGATACTAGTAGATATTTCCTGCCCGCTGAGGCATTCATTGAGATCGAAGGTAGACTTTTGAAAGCAAATGATACAATGTACGGAATTGGTGATCAAGTTGGTTTTGTTAATAATGGTGTCATGGCATTATTTAACAGTGCCACATATAGCATCAACGGAAGAAATATTGAATCATGCCTGGAAAACGTCAACATTGGCACAATGATACTTGGCTTGCAAGATACAGCGATGATTACTTGAGACCAGCTGGTCCATCAGTGATGTTTGCAAAGGATACCACTGATCAGCCCAAAAGCAGCAACATGAGACTGAATGCAGCTGGAACTGAAGTTGCATCAATGAATGAAAATTTCAACTTGGAATTCGCGTCACGTAGATTATTGTTAAACGGTGATGAAGAATTTTCATATGTGATTCCACTATCACATATAGCTGGATTCTGCAGACATGTTAGAAAAGTTATATTTGGCGCTAAACACACTGTGGTGCTTGTTAGAAAAGCCACTGACAATGATGCAATATGGCGTGCTGCTGCTGTTGATGCAGGTAAAGTAATACTAACAAAACTTTTGTTGTGGATGCCAACAATGACTCCATTGCTGAATGAAGAACAAAGGTTGCTCTCTTTCATGGATTCAGGTGGTAAATCAACGTTGTCATGGCTGACGATGACCACAGACAGTATTCAAAGTAATGTTGCTGGGTTATTTACATGGCAGATAGCATCACAGCAGGGGGTGTCAGCACCACAACATATATTCATTGTGTTTCAGGAAAATGCCAGAGTAGATTCACAGGAACAAAATCCTGTGGTGTTTTGACACGCTTGGAGTTCGTGAAGTTTCTTTGAGGATAAATGGACATCAAGAACATTCTGAAGAAGTGTTGCTGAATTTTGATAATAATCATGTTGAATGTGCTCATCATCGGTTGATGACATTCATGGGGCATGATCAGAATGTGGATTCTGGATTGCAGATATCTCAGTGGGATTTCACAACATTATATCCGATCTATTATTTCTCACTGAAACACTTGGATTTGTTCAGACAATCATTCGTTGACATACACTTCTGAGCTCGTGTAGCATGACTGCCCACTGGTGGTTATAGACCAATCTCTGTTATACTCTCAGACAAAACAATGTTGCTTGAAGGTGTTGGTGGACGAATGAGAGCCATTGATGCCCCAATGAAAAACATGTAATCAATTGCACAATTAGTAATTAAATTGCCCATTATATTATAATGTCATATCATCACGTTAATGTTACTCTGACTCCTGGTCAGATTAAAAAGCTACAGTCAGCATTAAAAAAGAACTCTGGAATATAAATATTACTGAAATCAGCAGCGTTGCAAGGTCCAAATAAACTATCACTGACAGAACGTCAACTCAAGCATATCAGTGATGCCAAACGATCAATGACTGGTGTTAGACCTGATCTTTCTGTGGGTGCCATTAAAGACATTGCCAAGATGGGTGGCATATTTCCACTTCTTGCAGCTATACCAGCATTGATAGCCACTGCAGCCCCAACTGTTGCAAAAGCAGCTGTACTTGGTATGTTGGAACTGCTGCTGGGATGGGGTTAAAGAAAGCAAACAGGCCAAGGACAAAAGACTTCCAAAAAAAGGGCCTTCCAAAAATGGAAGGCGTCTAAAACTGCCAGGTACAGTCGATGTCTGAGACTGCCCGGGACACTTCACTAAACATACTTCCCATGTCCAATTTATTTACTTGATGCTGCTAAGAAATTAAACATCAAAAACTTCAGAGGTGTTTGCATGATCAGTTACCAAAACAACCAGACAATGTTGAAACTGGTATCATTAATCTTGATTGAAGTTCTGGTCCAGGTACTGATTGTGTTGCATATTCAGTTGATCCATGTGGAGTTGTTTATTTTGATTCGTATGGACTGGTGCCACCAAAAGAATTTTTAAGGTATGTGGAGGAATTCATAGCATTCCTGTCTGGTATTCAACATTACCAGCACAGACAATAACTGATCCACCAATATGTGACCGTGAAGTTCTTGCTGTGCTCGACGCTGTGTCAGTGTCCGATGGTGGTCTGTCGCTGCATAAAGTCGTGCACAAATATTAAAGTGGTCATTTTAAACAGGTTAATAGTTTATAATGGTAGATATTTATAATGGTAGATATTTATGGAAGACCTGCTAAAGACAAGTCTCAAGGTGACTTATTCAAATATGCAACCCTTAACAATGTCAAGGATGAGCTCGCTAATCTTTTACATCTCGCAGATGTGGACCAAAATGAAGTGTTTTTCAGGATCAGCAAGGACGGTTAAAGACGAGCAATATCCTGTTGACAGATATTATTCTGTAGGTTCCAGATGCAGCCAAAGATAACTTAGTGCTAAAAACGGTAAAATTAAAAACTCAGAGGAATCAATTCTAACACTCATGGGAGAGATTACTGGACGCATCAGAAGAACTGGAGATATTATGTATGGCAATCTCAGCATGAGCAGAAATACAATTATTAATGTGAGACAACCAAAATCAGATGATGATGTGGCAACAAAAAAATGTGGACAGCAACAACACCATGATCAGAACTGAGATCAGTAAATACTTTGCTAAAACTGGTGATGCACTGACTGGTTCTTTCAACATGGGTGGAATAGCATTGCTAATTTGAGAGAACCAGAATCAAACGATGACGCTGCAACGAAGAAATACGTCGACAACAGCAACATCCCAATGATAACTTTGTTAATGACAATCAATGATGGAATGACCATGTTTAGATCTGAATATGCTAATCATGTAAACACATTTACGAATTTTTTTAGAGACACAAAGAGAACCATTAAATAATTTTTTGAAAGTCCAGTAGTCATCAACATTAAACTCTCTGAAATCAAAAAGATTACCAATTGCAGTCCGATACATGAAATCTAACAAGTCAGTTCTTGTGGTGTGCAATATTGAAATATTATTTTTTGTTTCTATTTCTTTGAAAATGCTGATTTGGTTATATTATCTGCGACACGTTGTACCGAAGCTGGGAAAATACAGAAATATTTGGAAGCTGCATATATCGATTGAAATTCTCTTTCTTTGCCTGTCTCTGTATTTACAGATTTAACTGGTCTTGGATATTTTTTATTTTTGCCAGTATTTCCATGTTCACAATTCTGACTCTGTGTAATAGCCTGAACATTATTCAAAGAATTATCAAGTTTTTGGCTGTTAATATGATCAATCACAAATCCGTCCTTGATTAGACCATTGTAACACTCATAAATAAATTTGTGACTGAGATACCTTTTTCCCCCAACAGTAAATCTGAGATAATGCGCATTATCAACCGAACCAACCATTTTTTTTTTTAGTCGACAGTTCCTAATTACACCAGCACATGATGCCTCGTAATTTTTGATGATAGGATGTGTTACAAATTCTTCATTGTTATTTCCTTGCTCCATTTATATAGTATATATTACAGTCAACTCCACTTATATGCATAGCCTCGGGACTGGACCCAAGCTATGCATGTAAACAGAGTATGCATTTAAGCGGAATTCATGTATATTTACAATGTACTTGTAAAATGGAAAATGGAAAATCATAAAGCTCATATGCTATATAAATGTGTTTCAGTGTATTAAACATCTACACATACATTTAATTCCACAATACATGTACGTGTAAATTCAGATAAACAGTAGCAAAATAGTATACGGGTCGCTACTAAAATTAGTTCCCATTAAAGTAATAAGTTTACGTAAAAAGAAAGACATTAAAGTCATTGCAAAAAGTTTGCAAGTTACTTGGTAAAAAAGTCCTTAATTGATTTTTGAACACAGTTGGGGTGGCAAATCTGGTGGACAATAGTCTGCAAGTTATAAAATCCGTGATACTATTCACACCCATTTGCTTCCAGAAATGCTCTAATAGTCTCCAGACTTTTAATGGAAGTAGCAAAGTTTGGCAGCAGGACAGACAAATCGTTGGTAGACTCCTCCACATCCTCTGGATCTGAATCCTTTTCATCTTGCTGGATGTTTGAACAGATATCAGCATATGTTTTTTCTTCATCAGTATGAAGGTGTTCATCCACCGCCACATAGCAATTGAAATCATCCAATGTCATAGTGGGTGGGATAAAAACCTCAGTGTTGTCATCATCGGTAACATCTTCAGTGGACACGGTGTTTTTGACAAAACTTGCACGTCGATAACAGTTGGAGATGGTTGTTCCTGAAATTCTATTCCACGCCTCTCTCTGTAGATGCAAGGGATCCAGTAAACTCAGTTTTTTCGCCAATTCTGCAGCATGCCCTTCACTTCCATTGTCGATGATGTTAATAACTTGATGCAACACTAGTGATTGGTATTGCTTCTTGAAGTTAGCAATGATGCCTTGATCCATCAGTTGAATCAATGATGTAGTGTTAGGGGGTAGAAAGAATAGTTTGACATTTGTCAAGCAAAGATTATCACTGTGAGCATCACAATTGTCGCACAACATGAGAATCTTTTGTTTTCTGCTTCGCATCTGTTTATCGATTTTCTTAAGCCATTCTTGCCATATGTCCCCTGTCATCCACGCATTTTTGTTTGCTTCATATGACACCGGTAATGTCTTAACGTTCTTAAAACAACGTGGATTTTTACTTTTGCCGATCACTAGTGGCTCTAGTTTTTCGCTCCCATCCATGTTAGCTGCAAGCAGCAGCAGTCACCCGATCTTTTGCAACTTTAGTCCCAGATACATGGAAAATGGAGCTATGATCAGAGACGTTCCTGAGTTGGAAAAGAAATTAAAATTTCCAATAAGGGTGAAGACACTAACCGGCGAGATTTTGTACGAATCAAAGTATAAATCAAAGGTAGCTTCAACAGAGATCGTTGATCATAACGCGCACATGTTGACGTCGGATGTAACATTATTTCCACAAACTTGAACTGTTAAAGTTTATGACGGTGATATGTTTGATTTTATTAGAAATATCAGTAAGAGTGATCCTGTATCTGTGTGGTTATTCAAAGTTCTGAATGCAGAAATTATGATCAGTTTGTACGGCCCAATGGAGATATTTATCGTAAAGAATCTCATCATAATGAAATGAAAAATCTTGCATTGAAATATATCGATGATGTCGAACGATTACTCAGTAATTGCTTCACCATTCCATCAGTTGCTGCTCACTTTGCTTAGGAGGAAAATTCGTGGAAGCCAACATGACTTGAATTTCTTGAAGATACACAACGCAGTTGTGTTGATTACAGACATGGCAGATTGTGGAATACTAAATATGATTATAAAAGATGTTATCTCAGTTGATACGGTTGTATGTTATCCCGGAAGTTTTCTTGGAATGGGAGAGTGTTCTAAGTATTTCAAAAGATTTGGACATCCAACGTGTGAGATGACTTGAGTTGCAATAAATGGATATTTACCAAATTTCGATTTAACTGGATTTGCATGTGTTGAGTGGTCGAATTTGCACCGAAAAACCTTCATCTGATTGTCACTGTTTGGTTTGGTCATCATTTTAGCGATTGCCGTTGGGCTCCAATAGTGTTATTATGATATATGCTTGATGCAAAGATATTGATATTGTTAACCATAAGTGAAGCAGTAATATCGTATCATCCACAGAAACAAGTTTGGCTGCCAAAACCTGCTGTCATTGAGAGATTTGTTCTCGATGAGATCTTTGAATGTAATCCTGATGCTGTAGAATACAAAACTAAACTTGAAAAAGATCTTGGCAGAAAAATAATTGGTAGATTTACACAAGGAGGTTCATGTGATCATAAATGACATTGCACTGGATTAATCATCATTGATGCTGCACTTGATTTTATAATTGCTGATACAGCAAGGAAAATACATTTGTAAGTCAAAGTAATGTTAACTTATCGGATGGAACCAAATTAGGTACAATTGTGACTTATGTTGATGGCAATTCTCCACAATTCGCTCATTTAAGATCTTCGATCTTAGTGTTATGTTTCGATAAACTTATTATCAATGATAAATAGATTTCATGATGCTGCAGTCAGAGTTGCCACAGATTCATTGTATGTGGATAGGAAATATGCTGATTATTGTTAAAGATCAGCGTTGATGCATCATGGGGCAACTATAGAATAAAAAGAGAAAAAAATACTCATTTATTCAGAATCCACTGATGTTGTATCTGAGGAAATATACTACAAAAATGAATGTCAGCGTTGTCATCAGCACCATCTGTATATGATCCTGTGGCCAGACATAAGACAGTCTATCTTAACGGGTGCGGTGGTTCTGGTAAAACGTGTGCAATTATATTTCGGAACTTTGACTTGGTTGTTTTGATGCCTACACATAGACTCACCAGTGAAATGGAAGAAATAGGAATTAAATCTGATACTTATCACAGCTTCTTTTTTTGGAAAGGAGATGCATGGACTCCTGAGCGAATGGGTAAAAAATACATTCCTAAGATCATTATTTGGGATGAAATATGCACAGTGTCTTTAGATGTGTTAAAAACGTTTCTTGATTGGTTGTTAACTCAGAACACTACTGTTATTATGTGTGGAGATCATGGTCAACCACCCCATTTTGTTGGATTATCTCTGCATGACTGGTGGAAAACATTCGTAGATTATTATGAGGAAATAAATGATGATTACTGAGCACTTGATTCAGCATTGAAAGTTTTTAAAAGGTAAATCAGACTATAGCTAGATAGCATTCAGTGCTTGGTAATGCATGAGGTAATTTCAGAGACTATGATAAGTGATTTTTTGAATTTGTGGAGACCTGCAGATCTGATTGTTACATCCAGGAAAATAGTTCGTGATTCACTTCAACAGAAATTATTTCTGTTGCATAAAGAAAAATTTTCAAATCTACCTGTACCATTGTGTTATCGCCTAGCAGATACACGTAAACAAAATATTGACATTGAAATTCCTGGGTCCTTGGCAGAGCCAAGAGAGAAACAAAACCTTGTATTAAATGATACTGTTTTAGTTCCTGTGAGTATGGTTGAGAATGCATTAATGATGGATAACCCCGATAGTTAGCTTTGTGTAGAGGCAGATGTCACTACGTGTGCATCACTTGTCGGTTCACTCTTGTGTTGATCAATGCACTATTCCACTTCTTTACTTAGTGATACCATCATACAATTTTGGAACACTTCAGAGATGTTGCATAGCTGTACATGCCAGTCATTCATTTTCACATCCTTTGCTACATTGTCATTTCAGCTGTATCTTCTCTTAATGGACATGTGATTTCCTAACTGGTTAACAAATACATATATCTAATATTGATACCTTTAAGCACATTAGGATTATCATGCAGTTTGAAACCTAGTTCATGCGTTTTCCACATCATTGCATTCTCAATCATTATTTATCCTTACATTTCCTTAAATTGGGGGCCTTTGTTACAGTCGCACTGTTCCATAGTCACAGGGCTCCCTTCACTTCGTTTGGGCTATTGCCAAGTTTCATGCATTCACAACTTTGCTTTTGAACCCCAGTTTGTGTCAGTACTTAAATGTACTCAACTATTATGCCCATATACTTTATACCCGCTTCCTGTGGTGCATGTATGGAGTATCGGCTGGTGTTTGGTATCATAGCAATCTTCAGGATCAGACTTAACGAGTTTCGGTTATCAGTGTCCCTATATACCTTGCATCAGCCCATTGCGGCTCCACATACAAGTGTCAGACACTCCACAACCCTACAAACTCCCCCAAGTCTCTCTTCCTGAGGTATTCCTATAGAAACAATTCAGAGCTCGGCTGGTGCAGTGTGTTTTGACAGGATTTGCCCCCATTATGCCAAAGATTATTTATATTTACAATAAAGTTTATATTGAACCTTTGTATTGTGTGTTATTTAAATTACAATATAATTGATTAAATGTAGTTTAAGTAATACATAGTGCATCCTTCTCTGGCCCCTTGCTGGGCCCCTCTTTGTCTACTATGGTTTCTCTGCCCAGACGTGATGTCATTGTAGCCAATATATGTTAATAAGCTAGTAACTAAATTTAGATATATTGTCATGTTGAACCAATCAGATGACAGAGTTGGAACATGTGATCAAACATTGTGTCAGTTAGGGCATCATTCATACAATTGATACCCCTGTAGAGATGCATTCCTTTCAGTGCAGATGCTGCATTTAATCTTTAACATTATTTGCAGAAAGAACCACCCGCCTCCCCTACTTCCACCATGTTGTTTATTTGGGACATTTCTTGCATAGCCTACAGTTCCAGCTCCATGAGCTGATGGTGCTCATATATTATTTTAGGTCCAACAGGCATTTTTATTGATCAGTGCTAATTTAATCACAGACACAACCCCCAGTGAATCCCTAGATTGCCAAACGACATTCTAGCAGGTCCAGTGGGCGATCCGAGCAACCCGACCTCCTAGGAATTATGTCTAGTCACACAGTTAGCACAGATCGATTATATACACTACGTCTGGATTTCAGATTATATTCACACCATCTCAGCTGATCCCGACTGTCCCCCTACTTATATACAAAAATATTTTTTTTGTCGTCCATGGAGATTCGAACTTGTATTAATATGTTTAATCAGTTATTAGTGTCCTTATGTACCTCGTATAAGCCCCTTGCTGCTCCACATACAGGCACTGGACATTCTTCAAAACCCTACAAACTCCCCAAGTCTCTCTTACTGAAGTATTGCAATTGCCAAGTTTCATGCATTCACAGCTTTGCTTTTGAACCCCAATTTGTGTCAGTACTTAAATGTACTCAACTATTATGTCCATATACTTCATACCCACTTCCTATGGTGCATGTATGGAGTACCAGCTGATGTTTGGTATCATAGCAATCCTCAGGATCAGATTTATCAAGTTTCGGTTATCAGCGT
Organism: Megalonaias nervosa; assembly: GCA_016617855.1. Classification (NCBI taxonomy): domain Eukaryota; kingdom Metazoa; phylum Mollusca; class Bivalvia; order Unionida; family Unionidae; genus Megalonaias; species Megalonaias nervosa. The sequence goes on along the minus strand of JAECUM010004605.1, from coordinate 96,715 downwards.
CCCTATATACCTTGTATCAGCCCCTTGTGGCTCCACATACAGGTGTCAGACACTCCACAACCCTACAAACTCCCCCAAGTCTCTCTTCCTGAGGTATTCCTATAGAAACAATTCAGAGCTCGGCTGGTGCAGTGTGTTTTGACAGGATTTGCCCCCATTATGCCAAAGATTATTTATATTTACAACAAAGCTTATATTAAACCTGTGTATTGTGTGTTATTTAAACTTGTATTAAATGATATTGTTTTAGTTCCTGTGAGTGTTGTTGAGAGCACATTAATGATGGATAAATCTCAATGGACCTTGGGATATGCAATAACAATTCATTTGTCACAGGGATTGACAATTTCAGATACTAATATCTGGATTGTTGATGTTCGCAAAGAATGGTCAAATTTTGTTTATCTAGTGGTGTCAAGAGTCAGAAGAATGTCTCAGCTGTGGAGGGTTATCATAGACTGCGCACTGAATAATAATCAAACTCAGGAAATCAACGACAACGTGGTAAGGAAAAAATTAGCTGGTTATCAGCAATGTGACAGAAAAAAAATAAGTGCGACTTTGATCTTGATATTGAATTTATTGTGACGCTGAAACAACGACTAAACAATCATTGTGCTTGCTGTAACACAGTAATGTTGTGGCAGTATTTAAATAATAATCCAAGACAATTTACTGTGGATAGAATTAATAGTAGTCTTGGTCCCACATGTGAAAATGTGATGCTGATCTGCCTTGAGTATAATCCACGTCGAGGAGCCAGTGCTTATTGCTAACGAATCACCCTTCACAACATTGATGGTGTGGTAATTGTGTATCTTCAGGAATTACTTGTAATTGTTCATGTACAAATGCACGTTGAGGAGCAGTTGAATCTAGTTTGTAGGTTGCAGGTCTACCCATAGGTGTAACCACACTGGAATTTTTATGTGTGGTTACACTCCAGACTGGATCAGTCACTATTTTTTAACCCCCTTCCTCAAGCTCCCCTGGTTCATATAAATATCTGACAGTCACATTACCTAGTGCTGGTTGTTTTGAAGGAGAGTCATGTCGTTGTACAGGTTTGTGTTTTTTTGTGTGATTGCATTGATAGGTTTCATGGAAATTCCACGAGTAATTTCATTATTTAATGTAACTATCACACTTGGTAGTCTTGCAACCCATTCATGAGATTTCATGTCTTTCTGAACTTTCTTCAGGGATATTTCCTGCACATATTGGTATCCAAACAACTGCTCAGCAAGTGTTTGATTAAATCGCTCAGTGATTGCCTGATCATGATGAATTATGGTGTGCCCTCATCTGATTTTGACACTATGTTGTTTCATCAGAGATGTGACTGCACCAAGAAATTCTTTGCCAAGATCAACCTGCAGCAAATGTGGACATCGCAAGGGTCCTTGTTGATAAATTTTTTCAAACGCAGATGCAATTTCAGTTGCTGTCTTTGTTGATAGTAGTGCTTCTTTATATCTACTTGCAATGTCAACGACAGTCAACACGTATTTGTATGTGTGTGATTCACATCTACCAGTTTTAATGGTATTGTGTGGTAAAACAAAATATCAGCCTGATGAACCTCATTGGGAGTGCTGACATCAAAATGTGCGTACTAAATTTTTTTAAGTGGTGGTAGATGAATTTGCCATATTGCCTGTCATGCTAACCAATCTGCAGCAACAGAATGTTCAACACCTGCAGCATCAGCAAGTTTATTAATCGCTGCTGTACCCCTCCAATTTTCTCATGAGCTATAATAAAGCGATTCCATGTAATAGTTGTCAGTGATTAATTACCAGCCCCTGGCACTCGTTTACCTTTCATCACAGATCTTACAAAAAAATTAGCAAGCGATTCTCAGAGAGATTTATGTTTTACAGACTTTAAAGTGTGAATCAACTTCACATCCGCAATATGTTGTTGTTGTAGATTATGTTTTTTATACACAACATCATGAACATCATATCTCCACCTGTTTCATGAGAGACAAATTTGTACTTTTTTGTACCACATTTTACACACTTGCCTGTAAGTGCATGCTTTTTATTCCTCATCATTGTTGTTTTTAATCCCATGGTGGGGGGGTGGGTGCTCTGCATCGAACACAATATAAATTCATATACTTATTATATATTCCTACAACATAAATGATTTCTCAGCAATACAAATGCAAGAGCCAATCAAGCATTATCCAGCGCTACCAAATTCTATCAGAGCAATTATCATAGGTTCATCTGGGCCTGGGTACTTATTAACCTGATAATGAGATGGCTCAGGTGGGATAAGTTGTATTTAATGGCTCCATCTGTAGATGATCAATGATGCTATGATGTGCTTAAAGATTTCAATGAAAATGCAAAGTTGTTGGACGAGTATGGCAATGATATTATTGATTTTATCACTGACATCAATGATGCACCATTGGTAGATGATCTCAATGGGAGCATCAACAATCTTGTAGTATAGGATGATGTGATGCTAGACAAACAGTCAAATCCAGCTTGGATATTTTCCCAAGACAGACACAAAAATACTGATATTATATGTGTTACTCAGCAATATTTGCAAATACATAAAGTGGTCAGAGATAACTGCAATCTTCTGGTTGTCTTTAATGGTGTTGATATCCACACATCCACCAGACTTGGTGTTCAGGAGACATGGATATGATTAAGTTTAAAACCTTCTCAAAAGTGCAAGTGATTCCTCAAGGATTTATAAAAAATAAATTTACATGATCCTCAGTCATGATATTGCATAGGTCTCGACAAAATTTTTGGTTGAGAGGCCCGTTACTTCTTTTTTAACACATACAGCAGCAGAGGGGGTGACGACCCGCGGTAAATAAATTTGAAAATACAAAAAAATAGCCCTGTTGGAGGTCTCAGTGACGCTTGCATTTTTCATCCTTCATAGGAAGCTTTATTTTCTCAAATAAACTTGGTCTGTTCACCCTCCCTGCTGCTGGCCTTCTACAAAGACATTTGTACAAATACATATATATAATGCACAATTTTTACAAGATAAGGTGTCTTTAGACAACAGATGCTGCTAAAAACTCAACAATTGGCCTACTGCTACAATAAAATACGTACAAGGCTTCAAGGATGAGTACATACAGGATTCTTACAAAGAGTAGTAGTGAACATGTGTAAAACATTATAGGTGAGTACATGATAACAATGCTGTAAAAAGAAGTAGTACTGAATTAAACAAAATCATACAAATGATTGTTTCTGTAGATGTTGACTAAGAAGCTTTATAAAAGCTTTTCATGTGTCAGCTGACTTTATATAAGGTGGTATGGAATTCCATAGTTTGGCTCCAGAAAAAGCAAAACTCTTCTTATAAAACTCTGAATTTGGTTTAGGTAAATATAACTTGCTGTTTGAGATGGATCATAGTTCATACATAGGTTACATTTTTAACAAATTTAAAATTACATTGAAGATAATCAGGAACCAAACCATGTAAGGATTTATATAGACTAGTAAACCCTTCTGAAATTGAGTTCTCTGCTGAAATGGAAGCCACTTCAGGGTTTTAAAAAGATTTGTTGATGGTGTATCTAAATCAGCATTAAGAATAACTCTAGCTGCTCTTTTTTGAAATTTCAGTAATCTTTCCTGATTTTCTATACCACTATTACCCCAGATAGAACAACAATATTCTAGGTGTGGCATGATATATGTATTGTAGAATATCTTTCTTTGTTCTTGAGGGAGATAAGAATTTATTCTGTTCATGAGATAAAGCAGTGAATTAACTTTTTTAATGAATTTATCAACTTGTATTTTCCAGCAAAAGATCTGGTCTATTGTAATGCCAAGTAGTTTTTCATTTTCATATATCCATTCCTTTTATTATTACTTTGAAAAAAAAAATTCTCAGCTTTTACACTTGCTCAACTACATATGATCATGGCTTTTGATTTGGCTGCATTTATCTTCATACCATTGTGTTCACATCAGTTATTTATTTTTACCAAATCTTTATTTAATTTTGTTCTAATCTCATGGCCTGTTGATACAGTGTTGTATAATGTCATATCATCTGCAAACATGTTGGTCTTGGATAGGTCAATGTTATTTGGTAAATCATTGATGTACAGCAGGAAGAGTAATGGTCCAAGAACTGATCCTTGTGGGACATCTGACTTTATCAGTTTCTTATCTGAAAGTTTATTTAAAATAGAAACTTGTTGTCTGCCTTCAAGGTAGGATCGAAACCAAGTTAAACTTTCATGGTTAACTTGATATATGCTGAGCTTTTCTGCAGGGTTTTGTGATTTACAACATCAAAAGCCTTTGAAAGGTCAAACACTGTGCCTACAAGGTTGCCTTGATCTATTGATGTTAACCAATCATCTGCCATTCTAGTTTTTGTATTCTGGTATGAAGCCTGATCGTAGTGAATGTAGCAAATTAAATGATTCCAGGTAGTTTCTAAATTCATTACAAACATGTCTTTTGATTATCTTTGAAAGTGATGATAAAACATATAGGTCTATAGTTATTCATATCAGAAAGATCTCCCTTCTTATGTACAGGAGTTACTTTTGCCAGTTTTAGCCTGTTTGGAAAAATACCTGTGGAAATACTTCGATTGAAAATATACACAAGTGAAGGTGCTATCACTGGAGATGAGAGTTTTAGGAATTTAGCAATTATATGACCTGTTGCTGTTGTGACATCAAGTTGGTCTAATTCAATTAAAATGAATTCAAGGCTTATTTTTGGGATTTTGAAGCACTCTTTGCTAAGTCTTGAAGAAATATGTTCATTTAATTCATCACTGGAGACTCTTCTAGGAGTTGTGAAATCCACAAGTTTTTCGTTTATATTCACACAGTAATCATTGAGTGCATTTGCAGTTTCAAGAGTTTCTTGCTTAATGTCACCATTGGCATCACTATTACATGTAAGCAGCAGGTTATTGACAGATTTGCCTGTCAAGTCATTGAAGGTTTTTTCAGAGTTTTCTAGGATTCTTTTTTGTAATACTGTCTGATATTTCAGTGGAATAATAAGTTTTCTTTGCCTTTTGAATCATTGACTTGACTCTGTTTCTCCATAATCTGTAATTGTCAATATCTTTTAATTTATGAAATCTATCCCTTGTCTTAATAGCATTCAGTATATCACCTGTAATCCAGTTTGGTTGAGTTTGTTGCTTGACTCTTGAAATTAAAAGGCACATGAGTGCTCAGGATGTTAGTAAACATATCTATCCAGATATCAAGAGCACCAAAGGTCGAGGTCACTGAGACCCATAGGTCAGTAATCTCCAGGGTCAACTGTTTCCTACTGGTGCCTACATTACATAGAGGACTATTAAATATGGGACTTGGTATGTAGATCCAGTAAATCATAATCTGTGAAAAGTCAGACTGCTTAATAGTGAATATAAATCTTATATAGTGGGATATTTGTGTTGTGCTAAATTTTGTACATAAATCTTACAATATTTTTACTGTGTTTCTGTCAGACCCGGTTTTTTGTATATAATACTTCCTTTTTTGCACGAAATTTTTACAGATGTTCAGTTTTGACTGATTAATTAGGAATGTGGCAAAGATAAAACTCTCCTGACAGTGACCCACATTTTTATATACTGAAGTGCTACATAAAGAAATGTAGTAGCAAAATAATTTTTGTATATTTTAATTTTTATATTTTCATATATTGGTTATATCCTTATAATTTCACCTGTGAAAATATAATATTTCCATCATGCCAGGCAATGCTTGATTGTGCATACCTTCAAAAGTTACACATGCAGCAACAAAATGGAGCACTTTGTGAGCTAGAACAAATAGAAACTGCATTGCCTTTCAGACGTGGAAATTAGTTTTTGCTGAATAAGAATGACTCCACACTGTTTGCATCTCATTGAAGTTATTTTCCCTAACTTTGAAAACAATGATAGGCTGGCAGTGATGAATCGGACTTGCTTTATGGTTCCATGTTATGATCAAATAGTTACCGAATGTCAAAAATGTAATTTCATCCTAAGATAAGTCACCGATATGATCAGCTTATGAAAGTGAGAAGAATTTATGAAAAAATGGATTGTTTGTTATTCTGAAGAATGAGTTTAATCTTCGAAGCTTTGATTTTGGAACAAGTTTTGTATATATTTTTTTATTTATCATTTCCAACCTGTTGCTAAGGGGTTACTAAATACTGTCAACTTACTGGGTTTTTAAAGCACACATAAGCTCTAGATGTAAAGAAGCATACAGACTGCTCACTGTCCTTCTCTGGTGACTAGAACAATCCATTTCAGTAAAAACTGTCATTTGCTTCCAGTATTTGCAATTTCTAGTTGTAATATTTCTCAAACAAATTGAACAAATAAAAAGGAGGAACACTTGTATACATGTATTCAAAGAGATATAAACTTCACCTTACACCTGCGACTCTTTCAGAAGTTCATAATATTTGTAGAGTGCTCCCTCAGTCTCAAACAAATGCCACAGAATTCAAAGAACATGGTGACACTAATATTGCTATAAAGTCAAAAGAGGCTCATCACCCTTTAATCTTTGCTACTCCCCTATCTTCATATACCCAGCTTTTGGTGGAACCTAGTTTGGTGACTTGTACTTTTCTGTATGAAAATTTAAGATCTTCAGCGCCTCTTTGTGAAGATTTACAAGTAAGTACTTCCTGACAAAGAAAGAAGTCTGTTTTGTCAAATGTTCAAGGTTATAGTCACACAGAGTGAAAGAAGAAGAATGGTTCCCAAACAGCAGCATTAGTTTTACATCACAAACCTGGACCAAACTTTGTGGATAGCTTGCACCAGGGGTAAGGAAGATACCTATTGATATTGCCATTTGAAGGTCAAGGTTACTGTGACTGGACAAAGAAAAATGGTTTTTGCATTGAAAAAACCCTCAATTCTTAGTCATATTCTTTTCCCTGAGTTTGTTTTTTGCATATATTATAGCATCACTAATTTTCATTGGGTACCAATTTTTGTGGATTTCATTGTCACCACAAACCACGAATTTAAAGACTGAAAGAAAATTAGACACCTGTGATCAAGAAACAAAACCCATCCCCCATTTTTGTACTGTGCTTCATGCCTTGATGTCAATAAGCTATTTGATAAATCAATGTCATTTCTGTAATCTAATCTAATAAATAAATAATAAATATTAGCTTTTACATGAGTTTTTTTTTGTTTTTCCTAAAACCCTTTATAAAGAATTATAATACAGTAATATAGTTTCAATGCACTTGCATCTATATGGAATCCATTAGCTATAATTTGCACTCACTGCCTTAAATCAGTACGTTGTGACGTAAATAAGGATTGAGAGAAACAAGAAGAAGCATAAGGTATTCAAACACTATAATTACTGAAAACCAAAGGAAAAATAGAAAATTATACTAGTATATGTAACTTAGATTTAATACTTAAAGTATATCTTATTTTATCCATGCATCACTGATCCCAATGATCAGAATGACAATAAAATACTCAAATTATTGCTTGAGGCACACTTACTAATTAAATACTATTTAAGGACACTAATTACTGTAGAGGACTCAAACTCTTCACTAAAGCAACATTGTGTTAATCTAAGACTGCTGGTACACACAATGCAAATAATCCTGAAATTATTGGATTAAAAAAAATCCAACATTCTCAATTTCATGGATAATTTGGTCCAGTCTTCTACACATTGAACTGCATTTCTCCATTCAGCATGAATCGATTAATAAAGTTTTAAGTCAAGTCTATTGGTTGCAGTTGCTTTATTCATGAGCAGGTTGAAACAAAGGAGTGATTTCATTATTTCCTCATTTAGTTAGCATCTTTGCACTTTGATGGACTTGGAATACATAAAATGTTGACACTTCTTGCTTATTTTATTGGGCAAGCTTCATGTGTGCAGTGATGACATTATCTGAACTGACCTGAGGATCCAAGTTGAATTTTTTCATTCATAAGCCACTGTTAAAGACGTGATTGTCAGAAAGTATTTGATGGTGCATCTTTATGGATAGTGTGTTAAGGAAGAGATGATACACATGTACTTCAATATCTGATCAACTTAGAGATGTTGCCTTCATCTGTTCCCTTTGATATTAAGTATAAGTGATTGATCTTGGCAGGTATTTGATTTGAGCTTATAAGGGTGGTACAGTTATATTGTTTTAACCACTGAAGCAACTGCCTTTGTTGCTGGCATGGATTTGTTCTTTTGTATTCTTTATTTGGGATATTTGTAGAGGCTAATCCATGAAATTAAATGCTTACAAATATGCTGTCTTGGACAGGTAAAACCAGGAATTTAAGTGCCCATGACAATTGTTTTGTTTCTTTGGGGTTTTTTTCCACAAAACCCTGAATAATAAGACCCACAATAATAAAAGATACTACAGTAAGTTTTTATTACCATTCTCATATTCTTGGTAAAACAATGCATCTCCCAGAAGAAAATTTCTCTTGTGAATTTGGCAATTCTCTTGTGTTGCAAAATAAATTTATTGGATTTCAATACTTGTACACTTAGAACTGTATATTGATGGAAGATAAATTCCTTGAAAGTTCATATTTGATATATACTAGATAGAATTCTCCAATTTACCAGAAATTCAATATAAGTAAATTTACTAAGTAAGCACACACCAAAGTCTATTTCTAGTGTTTTGATATTCAGCTAATTTTGACGTTTGGACATCAGCAATAACAAATGTCTTCTAGAGGGAATCATTCTCTTTACAGTTTGTTTACTTGATTAGTGTAACATAAATGGAGGCTGATGAAATGGGTGTAAAATAAATGGAGGCAATTGAAATGGAAGCAAAATCAGAAGTTACTTGATGTAATTAAATGTTATGATTACTTATCTACTGCTAAAAGTTGCCTCTAACAACAGGAGTCATGGTGGTTCACCAAATCAAAAATAAAATCCTCTGACAACTAGCACAAGATTGATATATAGGGTGATTTATGTGCACATTTTTTTTAATTAGAGAATAAATAATCTAGAAAGTTATGATAGAAGACATCTATTAAGTTACTATTTTTCTAACTATAAATTTCACCAAATGAGCACATCTGTTTTTGATGATTCTTTCTAGCTTCATCTCATTTTGATCATTAGACTGTACCAATTCACCAGCACAAAGTGGGAAATGTTTGGTCATGAGATGAAAGAAAGGTTTTTAAGTGTAGGAATAATGCGTCTAAAAAAGTTTGCCAATAGCCACAGTATATAACTAGATAACAGTACTTTCTGATGCTTAGTTGTCTGAGTTTTGATCAAAAAGGCCCAGCGAGTAGATTGAATGGATATATAGCATGCTGCCTATTGAGGCAAATAGAAGGAAAACCAAGTCACCTGACACTAAAATTATTGAAATTTAAGATGTACAATGTTTTATTCACACTGAATATTTTCCTTTCCTGATCATTGTCATATCTACAGCTACATGAATGAAACTGTAGTTTTCCAGACTTTTAAGTTAATTTGTGGCTTCTTACTTCAACAAAAGGCCTGGCATATAGGGTGTAAAAGAAAACACCTTGTGAGATAGTGACACTTTAAGTCTTGTGGCCTGTTCTATCCAATTTACATCAAAAGGTTAGTAGAATGTATATGTTCAGAAATCAGCATCTTCTCTACTCTTGTGGCAGTCATTTGAAACTTCATTACATATAATGATCATTGGTCTCTACCTATAACCACAGCTAAGGGGAGCATTTTGACATTAAGTAAAAAGTGCATTATTCCATCCAGTTTATCAAAAATTCTCTGAAACAATGTTTACCAAACAGGCATATAATCTAATTCCAGTCTTTTTAGGCTGTAACTTTTATCATTCGTTATCATTGGGATCTGCCATTGGTGATAGTACCATAAAGGGTTTCCCCCGTTATTGACAATCTCAGCAGATTCACAGAGAGAGGTCTGTTGGAGCAAATGGAATGTGGTATGTTGTCTGCTCTCTGAAATCCTTGGTAATCAGTTCTTTCCAAATTTGTGTGTCACAGAAGAAGTGTGTAGTGAGGAGTACATTTTACACCAGGAATACTTTTCACTTAAAGATTCTGTTTGTTCTTTTTTAATCACAGGATATGAATAGATCACTGGATTAAGTATTATCTACCTTCATAGAGCAGTGTCAAAATGTCTCAGACAGCAACTGAAGCTAACCTTTATTATTGTAATTGAGCAACTTGACTAGCCACACAATGATTTATGATCGAAATGGGATCATGTGCATCTAAAAGGTCTACAGCAGCTCACCTTCTCTGGTATGTGGTAGGATTACTTGATGTGCATATAGGGCAGTTTAAAATCATAATTGTGCTGTAGCTTTAGTGTTGAATTTAATATTACCATCACATGTTTATACATTTGACATAATGCTAACCATATTATGTTATGAAGCCCATCTGTCAGATTGCTTGTATGTTACCTATTTCATTTTTATACAGTAATATAACTCCAGTTGTCAACCATCTAGTCACCAAATTTTGTGGATGGCTTGTACTTTTGGTAAGAAAGAACTCGTATAAACTTAAGAGTCGAAAGGTCAGAGAGCAAGATAACCCACTGAAAAAAAGAAGAAAAATAGTTTCTGCACAATAGATTGATTTGCCCTCCATCTACAATTACCAACTTTTTTGATGGCTTGTACTTTTGGTCCAATGGTCAAAGGTCAGATTCAGTGACTGAAAGAATAAGAATGGTTTCTGCACAATAGCTAAGGTTATCTATCTATATTTACCAAACTTTATGGATGGCTTGCACTTTGTGTAAGAAAGAATCCTAGAAAATTTGAAGTTAAAATGTCAAAGGTCAAGGTTGCTGACTGAAAGAAGAAAAATGTTCTATGCGCAAATATTTCATTTATCTTCAGTGTATCTTCACCAAAGTTTGTGGATGATTGAAGGTTAGGTTAGAAAAAAGCCTGTTAATTTTGTGGTCAGAGGACAAACTTTGGTAAAAGTCATTGTGACTGAAAGAAGAAAAATTCTGCATATTTATTTTACTTTTTGAGCATATATCTTAACCAAAGTTTGTGGAGGGCTTGCACTTAAGGTATGGAATAGACCTATTGATTTTAGGATCAATGTTTAAAGGTCAAGGTCATTATTCAAATAAAAATTTGTTGTACAGAAGAAATTTTGTTATACATTCCTTGACTAAACTTTGTGGATGGCTTCGCATATAGGGTAATAGTAAAGAGACCTGTAGATTCTGAGATCTAATGGTCAGAGGTCAGTCATGGTAAGCCTAATAAGAAAATTTTGGTGTTTGCACATTAAGTGTAGTTTGCATACCTTGACCAAAGATCAAGATCATGGAGACCCATCAGTTCATCAGTTAGTAATCTATCGAGTTAATCATGCTCTACTAGTGCCTGCATAGCAAACGTTTGATCACAGAATGTGCATGCAGTACAGTACTCTTGTTTGCTTTATAGATTGGCATTAGTTAGAACTTGGTAGAATAATATTTATGCCCTTAACAAACATGTCAGGGTATTTGTTTTATCCTTATCCAACCATCCGTCCAGTTAAGTTCTGCATTTAGATCACTGTGGAGGGGCATATGTGTTAAGTGAACATATTTGTTGCTATATGCCTATCTTAAGACAGTGTATTATGTTATAAATGTCCATTGATGCATCCATATGTTTGTACATCTGTTAACCCCCTGCTTGAGTCATACCAAAGACTTCTAAAAATGGTACTAGCAGCTGCTTCACTTGGCGTTCAGCACTAAGAGGTTAGTGCTGGGACTGGTTGGCCAGGTGTCAGGATAATGTGACTGGGTAGGATATGATGCTACACTTTTGTGATGCCCCAGTGCTAAACATCACTATAAACTGCGACACTGCAGACATCATAATGATATGACTGAAAAATTGTTAAAGCTACATTAAAAATCCAAATAATACACACACACGTTGTTAACCATTTCATTTCAGTACAGTAACTTGAAATCTCCACCATCTACTTTTACCAAACTTTGTAAGTAGCTTGCAACTTGGGTAAGAAAAAACCCTATTGGTTTTGGACTCAAGGTCAAAGTCACAGAGACTTAGAAAGAACAGCTTGTGTCTTGACCATACTTGTAAATGATTTCCATTTCAGACAAGTAAGATGCTTATTGAGTTTTTAGTCAAAAAGTCAAAGGTCAAGATCACAGTGACTATAAGAAGAGTCCTTTAACCAAACTTTTGGGATGCCTTGCATTTGAGACAAGGAAAACACTTTGTTTTAATGACAAAGGTCAAGGTCATATGGAATGAAGGAAGAGACTAAATGTCCACAAATCCACTTGAATTCTGTACAACATACCTTGATGAAACTTTGTAGATGGATTGCTTTCCATATGCCTGCCATAATGGGAGCATGTGATATTATGTTGTATATTGGTCTTTCTGGCTGTCGATCTGTTCACTATTTTGTTTCAATGTAGTAACTTGAGGTGTCCGTGATTTTCCATTTCCAAACTTTGTAAGTAGCTTGCCTTTAGAGTGAGGAAGAAACCTTTTGATTTTGGGTTTAAAAAATCATTGGTCAAGGTCACAAGGACTGTAAGATAGGAAACTACTAAAAAATCATGGCATCAGTGCATTTCAAATCCATACTTATTATCATTTAAAGTGTGCACCTTTGGCACATGATTGTAGGAATCTTTTGTCTTGTTGTCTTAGCTCTCGAGTCCTTTGTTCTCACTGCACATAATTTTTTGTCATGTGGGTTCATGTATACTTAAGAGAATTTTTTTTAGAAAACATCACTTCAGACTTGTAGTAAGCACATGTACATGTACATGGGGACTTGGATGTCTTTGTTGGGCTATCAGTTGCCTAAGGTCATCAAGGTTGTCAGATTGTACTTCATTTTAATTAATCAAATTTAAATGGGGCTGAGTGATACCTAAGGATATGATTCTATGGTCTTAAAATAAGTAATAGAAAAGAGTGAGGAGCAACAAGCTTTGTAAAAGTCAACAAAAAATTTATTTCCCTTGAATACAAAGTGAAAAGATAAAAAAAAAGGAACTTACAGTATGGTGAATCAAATCCCAAATATTCCTAGAATTACTAACACAAATCCTAAAGATTGAAGTTCTGAATAAACTTTAGTGGTAATCCAAAATAAGTCCATTGCTACAAGTGTTGATGTGCCTGTGGTGGCTCTTGTCATGGTGATGTGCCAACAGTCTTTTGTTGAATTACAGTAATACAAAACTGCTCTGTTGGCGTAAGTGGTTAGAGTATCTGACTAGGATTCGAACCTTGGCTGAGTCATACCAAAGACCTATAAAAATGGTACTAGCAGCAGTTGGCCTGGTGTCAGGATAATGTGACTGGATGGGACATGATACTACATGTCTGTGGCATGATGCCTGATTGCTAGATATCACTATAAACTGTCACGCTGCAGACATCTTAGCAATATGACTGAGAAACTGTTAGAGATATGTTAAAAATCCAAATCTCCATCACACACACACACACACACACACACACACACACACACACACACACACACACACACACACTACAATCTAAGAATATAGCCTTTATTTGACATTTGACTATAAAATAAAGTCTGTTTCCAAGAATGTTATTTTTGATGAGTACTTTGTATTTCCAGTGAATAAATAATTTGAATAAATGAATTCCAGCCCAGTTGAAAAACTGAACACAACAATAAGACAATTCTGCTGAGATCTTTAAGCTTAGCTACTTGGTGTCCGTTTACAATTGCATTTTCTAAAAAACTTATTACCTAATGGAAAATACCTTCTTGAAGGCTCGTTATGTTTACAAAGTAAAATCATAGTTATAATTAGAATATAAAATGTGGTAAACACAATGTCCTTGACTTAGACCAAGATAATAATCCTAATAGTTAACCCATACTCATGGGGAAACTATTTGCTATGTAGCAGTTGTTTACAGAATTAAAAAAAAATGATATTGGTCTAGTTAAAAATTAACTTGATTTTGGACAAGGTCAAGTTGAACATACAATTTTGCATAGCATATAATAAAATAAAAATAAAAATAAAAAACTAACAAACAACAATGCAGATTAAATATACATAACATTAACTTATTCCAGAACTGATTGCTGATATAGGTTCAGATAGACTAAAACTATAATAAAGGTAAGATTGCAATTTGGGAACAATGAAGAACATTCTTTAGGTACTGTACTTTCTGCAAGGACAGTTTAAGTCAAACTCGGTATTGATTTTAGTTTACATGTACAGTTAAATGAATAGACTGTAGCCTAATTCATCAGCAAAATAAGACATTTGGCAAAATACAAATGGTGTATTGATTTTGTTTCAGGATAACTGAAAGACAAGGCAATCTGAATCCAAAAGAATCACAAGAGATACTGAATTTTATTTAAGGAAAAGTTTTATTTGTGAAGACATGTAACTTGTATTGATTTTGTTTTATTAATGAGGCTGTTGCTGGCAATGAGCAAAGATTCAATTTCATATCAGCTAGCTATCAGCAAGCACTCATTTCTCATCCTTTAGTCCAGGAGAATAAATTTTGCTGTGAAATTGCTTTTTTTTAACGGATTTATTTGTTAACTTCTACTTCTGTTGTATAATTGATGAAAGTATAACACCTTGAGTGCTGAGATCTTGTTTGGAGTCCTCTCCACAGAAGTTTTCCGTTTTTCAACAAACCCTTCAGCTTGAGGACAATATACTGATAATTGTTAACCATTTAGTTGAATGGCTTTTAGATCTTTCAAAGGAAAAGAAATAATTGTTGAATTTTAGTTTTCTAAAATACATTCATTTTATAGACTTATATTGTAATACCTTGAGTTTATACCAAGCCATTTCATAAGATTAGAATTGGATGGAGAAGATTGTATTGTAAGTTGTAAAATGCTGTGAATTAAGGACAAGGTATGTTTAGATAAGTAAGCATCCTCCATAGAACAGATAGCAATGAATGTTCACATAAGCTGACACATGTATCAGTGATTTAGAACTCTGTTACTTGAGCATGGGTTGAACTGTGAACCTATTTTAATGCTACACTTATCAGATGCAAAGCAAAAACATGGCTATGTTCCAACCTTATTTTTCTTTATATTTTCAAAACTGCATGTATAAATAAGCAAAATAAATTTTAAAAAAACATGATTTGTTTGTCCATCGAAAAGGTAAGATGACAACTTGATTCCAACAGGCTAATAAGGTGGTGAAAAAAAGAAAATAATGTGTTTTTTGCATGGAGCTGAAACACAGGTTCTTGTACATGCATCAGTAACTCTTCCAAATGAGCTAAGACGTGATTTTTGTTTTTTAGTGACTGTCAGTGTCACATACCAATACTTTGTTTTTAAGTGAAAGATGTGAGCTTTTAAGCAAGATATCCCCAATATCATTTAATGAAAATGGACCAAATTTACAATGTTAATGCCAGTAGATGGGGTATGTGTTCCCTGATCCAGCTTTCAGAGTTACAGAGTGACATTCAGATTGTGGATGGACTGTGGTGCACACACTGATATTGTAAGCAAGATATCTGTATAAAATGTTTCATATGAAAAAACAAACCCAAACCTGAACCAAATGAGGGTGCTTTGAAAAGGTCCCAGAACCTGATTAGGTTATGATGACTCTGATCTAATTTTTTGTATTGGGTGAAGGAATTAGCTTTAAAGGACATCAGCTTGTAATAATTTGTCCAGACAAGATCACATTAGATTAGCAGATACCTTTGTGGGGATGGGGATGGAGAGGTTAAGACCTTTTTTGGGTGTTACCTTCAGGTATTTTCAAGGTTTCAGTAAACTGATGGTTTTTGCATCATGGATGATTGAGAAGGGCCTGCATAGCAAGTAAGCAAAAACATGTGCAAAAAACCCCAAAACTGATCCAGTTGGATATTTAGATGCCTTGGCTCCCAAGATCACTATGTTCTGGTGACCATGACCTAAATTTAAAGTTCACATGACAATTTTTAATTTACATTCATTCTGTTCTTAGCATTCTTGCATATTTTACCATTATCTCTGCAAAGTTTGATTCTAATTTTTTTTAGACTTTATATAAACTGCATCAATCCATGAAAGACAAATTTAAGCAATCCCATGTCTTTTATAGGCAGGTTTCACAGTAACTAGTGTCATTTCTATTGACAAATCAGCATGAAAAATTACATCATTTCTCATCAGATATGGTTTACCAGATTTTATTTACAAACAAGAGAATATCCTTTCCTTTGCAGAAAATATCAATTAAACATTTTGTAGAAAATATGAACTAGTGACTTTGGAAATCTGTTACATGTATAAAGATTCAACAGGACTTAAGCCATCTTAATATGTGTGTCAAATAATGACTTTTCTGGGCACTACATATTTGCTTTTGACATGAAAAATTAGAGACTTCCTGTGTCACACTCTTAACAAAATGTCTTTTCATTTACTTGCTATATATTTTTTTTCCTTTTTTCAAGTATCAGTCACAGAACGATAGATTGTCAAGGTGGGGAGGGTAGAAATAAGTATATTTGCTATTTTGTAAAAAAAACCCAAGAAAATATGAATCTCTTCTAATTACTCAAAGAAAATGCATAGCTTTATTTTTATCTTCTTCCCAAAGATGTCTTTGAAAATGATTTCTATATTGATTTTTCTTATAATTGGAATCCCCTGATTGTTAGAATCATGATACCAAAACATCAAAATGCCACATCAGGAAATCAGTTTGAGAAGAGACTGGGACTAGCAGATGTAGCACAGGAGCACATCTTTGCTACTTTATCAACACTAGATCAATATCACTTAAGGTCCTCTAATATTCAGGATGTAGGTAACCAAAATGTAAAATCTGGATAATAGGAGTATATACCATTATTTGAAACTAGTGATGATTATGTCAAGGATAGAGTAGGGCATATTGTATGATGTCTGTCCATCTATTCCCTATTTATTTTTTGGAAAAAAACTTAAGTTCTCCATCATCTGTTGTTAGCAAACTTTGTAAATATCTAGTATTTGGGGTAAAGAAGATTGCATATGGTGTAAAAGAGAAACCAGACAATTTCACGGTAAAAGGTTGAATGCTACAGTCATTGTGTCTAAGAGAAGGAAAATGGTTTGAATAGTAGTTCATCATGACCAACCTGGGCCAAACTTCGGATGCTTTGCACTTGGGGCAGGGAAAAAGTCGATCAATTTAAAGTTTAAAAGGTCAAAGGTCAAGATAACAGGTACTGAAAGAAGAAAAATACTTTCAGCACAATAACTTAACTTCTTCATCACAGACCTAGAATAAACTTTCTGGATGGCTTTCACTTACAGTAAGGAACAAGCCTATTTATTTTAGTTTTGAAAGTTCAAAGGTCAAGGTCACTTGCTAAACAGTGGTTTCTGCACAAAAGTTACATTTCTCAACCATATGTCTTTACCCAAGTCTTTCGATGGATAAACTTGGGTAAGAAGGATACTTACTGATTTTGGATGAAAAGGTCAGAAGTCAAGGACAATGTGACTGCAAGAAGAAAATGTATTTTTTCACACCTCTGTCATAGACTTTGAGTGCTTATGATATCACATTTCATCTTGCATCTGTTAACTCAAGTTTATTATCATTACTCCTATTGAACTGTTGGGAGCATTGCCATGAGACTTTAAAAAATGTATTCATTTCAACGTCTGATTGGTCCTAAATGAAAATGATGACCCTTAACATACTGGTTTGTCCTTAATGAAAATAGGACCAATCTGATATTCAATATGGCTGCTACAGTTGTCATCTTTATAAATCTTGTTATTTCTGCTTCTCTGGAATGGATGGTTATATTGACATGAGATTTTGACTAAAAGACTTGTTATGATGTTTGTTTGGTTCTAAATGAAAATGGTGCCCTTCAGTATCCAGGATGGTCATTGTAATGGCCATCTTGAAAATCTTATTGTAACTCCTTTTGAACGGATGGTCATAATGACATGGGATTTTCACTGAGACTTTTTATGAGATGTCTAGATGGTGGTAATGAAAAGGTGCCCCTCAGACATCTAGTATGGCCACTATGATGGTTTTCTTAAAAATCTTGTTACAGCTAATTGTCCTAAATGGATAGCCATAGTGACGTGGGGTTTAAAAAAAAAGAAAAAAAAATTCTTATGAGGTCTAGTTGGTCTTAAATGAAAATAGTGCCAATCAGACAGGGATATTTGAACATGTTCATGTTAATCATGGGAAAATAGATTTGTTCCCAAATTTGGTATATTTGAGTTTCACAAGAATATATATATCAGAAATGGCTCCAGTACTCAGCAGCTAAAAGAAAAGAAACAGACTTGTCTGTTATTTTTGGAAGTTCATTTTGTCCAATAGAACATCACTTAGTACAAGAGACTCTTATGCTTAATGACTTCACTTGTAGACCACCTACCTTGACTTGAGTTTGTGGAGGGCTTGCACTTTGTGTTTGTAAGGGGCCTATAGATTTTCATTTCAGAAGGTCGATCAGTGTCATTTTGAAGAAGAAAAATGGTTTCTGCACAATAACATTAGTTTTGCATCAGAGACCTGAACACAACTTTATGGACTGCTTGCACTGGGATCAAAAGAAACTATATGGTCACTGTTACCAAAAGAAGAAAAATGGTTTCCACAGAATAACATAAGCTCTATATTAGAAACATGGGCTGAATTTTGTGGATGGATTGACTTGGAATAAGGTATAAGCCTGTTATTTTATAGTAAAAACGTTAAAGGTCAGGGTCACAGTAGCTGAAAAAGGAAAATAGTTTCTGCATAAAATTTTTAGTTCTTGACCATGTAGCTTTACCAAAGTTTATTGATGGATACTCTTTTGAGTAAGAAAGAAGCCTATTTTATTTGGGGTCAAAAGGACAAGGTCATTGTCACAGGAAGAAGAAAATGTTTTTTATATAAGCAGTTTTAATTTCCCCACTTACCTGGGCCATTTTTCATTGGCACTCCTTTAGAATTGGTTTGTGGCTGTATCTCAAGGCGTGTAACATCCTTTAATACAGCAGGTCACTTTGATTTAGTTTTTATGTTTGAGCGATGCTTGTATTTCTGCCATTTTTCACCCTCTGTATATTCAACCCTATCACATCTGGAATAATTAAACCTTTTTCCAATCCACATTGATGAAATTTTGTATGATAATGAATGAGTAGCAATAATTCTTTCCTCATTTTGGCTACTTGTTAGCTCGGACTCAGCAAGTGGTTAATGGGTCAGTTCTTTGTATATTTTCTTGTAGTAGTTTACATTTCTTTGGTAGGGTTTATCTTCCTAAAATGTTTGAGCAAAGTTTCAGTTTTATATTTGTGAAACTTTATTTTTAAGTTGTCACCATATAGTCATTACTTTGCTGATGTGCCATTAAATGCATATACATGTACATGATAATTAAATCCATTTCATAACCTTGACATCAGTACTCTGTATTGCTCTGAATATTGTTGGCTACTTCAAAAGTGCTTCTGTTGACAAGGTGACTCATGTTTACAAACAAATACCTTGTTTTTGTTAAAAACTGCCAGGAGACCTATGTGCTATCATTTTCCATGTATGTATGGTTTTGGTACAGAACTTATAGAAGACCTATATGCTGTTATTCTACATGTACACATATTATTTTTTTATTTTTGGTACAAAACTGTCAGAAGACCTGTGTGCTGTTATTTTCCATATATGTTTGAATTACTTGCATGCAATTATTATACAGATTTTAAAGTAATTTTCAAACAATCAGACTGACCTGGTTAATATTTTAGTTGTAGTATATGACTGTACATTCCACATATGGTATGGGAAGCTAATATTCCAGCTGTAGATTAAAACATATGAAACTTCATTCTATTAATAATTAAGATGACTTTGTTTCTGTTGCTCTCTTTAATTGACACGTACCAACATATCTGGGAGTCATTTTGATAATAGACAGGAACTCTATACAAAGTAGACATGCAGGAACACAAGAAAAGAAAAAAATGATCTGAAAATAATTTGAGGTTTTTTATATACTGTATATATTAATATTTTACAATGTATCGGCCATGGATTCAGATCAGACTATTGCTGGTAAGGCTCAGATTTCAAGGTATGCTATGAGAGCATATGCTTTAAATAAAAAGAGATGGGTGGGAGCAAAATTAAATAAAATGCTCTCCAACTGTTGGGGCTTCGGTCGCTTGCATCATAGACATATATACACACATACATACAAAATGCATACCCTGATCAATGCTGACTTTACATTTTGCAGTGTAGATGGTATATCAGTTGATTAAAACAAATCAAACTTGCTTCTTTTTAGATGTCTTTTCAGCCATTGATTATTTTTCCCCCATATAGATCCATTATCATAATAATCATTGTCACTCAAACACATCAAAATGCCACATCAGGCAAGCCAGTTTGATTGAAGACTTGGAATTCAGTGTATGATAGATAAAAGCATTATTCTTGATCAAGTGTAAACTGATGGAATGCGAAGACATTAATGGTCTGTAAATATATCATTTTGACAGTCAAATATACTGTCAGTTTGCTTTTGTTCATGGGGTTCCATTTTTTGTGGATTTTATGTTTGCTACAAGTTAAATAACAAATTTAAAGACAAAATGGTCTTGGAAATAAAAGGAGCAAACTGAAGAACCTGCAAAAATATAACTCTTTTATTTCAAAACAAGAAAGATTTATTCCTATTGAAAATAACATGAATTCACAGTAGTTGGAGTCTACAGAATTCTGCTAGTGAGAATTTTGCTGCCATGACAATCAGTCTGAGCATGTACTCTTACTTTTAAATTTTATTCATCTTTTCTATATTCTGGTCTCTAAATTGATGGAGAAATGTGTAATGTATTCCTGGACTTACATTTTAAAAGTCCTACAGAGGGATATAAGTCTGGTTAGATCTAATGGTTTGAGTTGAGAAGGGGGCACAAAAGTAATTTTTTAAATATAAGTGTGTAAATATTTGTGATGGTTTCCTTCTCTTTTTTTTTATCAATAAGTACTATTTGATAGAAATTATAATTAATAATTTTTACATCAAAGATATAATAACTGGTACATTTATTGTAATTATCTGATCATCCATTCATCAGTCTATCCATGGAACTCAGAGTGGTTTATTGATGTATAGCATGCAAGGATATTGACCCCTGTGCATAATGTAATCATTTTTTTATATTCATCCACAAAACCCCCAAAGCCTAATACAGTACAAGCAGAATGTATCCTCAAGGGATAATAACAAAGCAAATTGACTCTTTTCTATTGCTATGATCTATTTCATTCTGTTCCCTTTTCAACCTTTTCCATTTTCTTAATCACTCTGTGCTTGCTAGGAGTATGTATACTTGTATTCAGTGTACTCAGATTTATTTACAGTGTGTTATCTTTGTAAAGAAAAGTATTATAGCTAAGTGTACATGTTATGAAATATTTGACACCAGAATAAATAATAATTCTACCTTTATATTTCTTTTTATGTCTACCTTATCAGTTTTCATCAGGGATACTTTTTAGGGTCAGTGTTACTTATGAAAACAACATGAATCAAATGATACGAAATTCCTTTTTTCATAGTACTTACGTGTTAGCAAGTATGTTGTCTGCAATATCTGATTATTAATGAAGTTTTATTATGCGATATCTTTCAACTTATTTCATTTTCTCTTTTCAACTTTTGTTTTCTTCTTGACCTGGTGGTGAGAAGGGTCCTCAGTATTATCTGAGGAAGACTGGAAATAGTTTGGAATTAATCATTACCTGGTATTAAGATTCTTTTTGAATTGACTTTTCATGTTTTTGCATAGCACTTTGAATACTACAAAATAGTGAAAGGCATGAATTTATAAAAAATATTTATTACATGAATCAACACTTGGATAACATTGTAATCATGATACTTGAACATTTTTGTCATCTATCCCAAACATTATTTATAAACATTATTTGGAATTATGTAATTATTACTTTAAAAATAGTAAAATGATCCTATATCATTCATAACCCGTTATGTGAATTCCCATTGACGATTCCGAGTTTAGACCCAAGTTATCGGAAATTTGGAGAATATAAAGCTGTGATCACAGGTTATCTTTTACTAGGGAACAAAATTAAACTCAATCTAAGATCTGAAATAAAGTAAGCCATACTACAATGACTTTAACAGCTGTAAGCAGTGATAGTGGCCAAGTGTGATGTGGCTGTTGCCTGCTAGTATCTACAATGTATTGGATGGAGTATCAGATTTGTAATCCATGGGTCTTGGGTTCAGTGTCCAACCAGGCCAGCTTGGTTCGGCATCCTCAGTGTGTCTTCTGGAAAGGTACTTAGCTCCAATTTCTTTTGCATGATATATCCAAATAAAGTGCATAAAGTCCCAATAAAAACTAACCAACTGACAATGATTTTGTTGAAGGAGGATTTGTATTAAGTTTTGCATTGTAGTACAGTCTGACATCATATTCAGGCACATTTTTATTGTTTTGATAAATCTTGTTTGACCATTAATGTGTATGTTTGTATACAATGCAGATATATTACCTTTAGCTGTTGAGAACATACCATCCTCCTTTTAACATGCATCGAAGATGTCTTAAGAAAATGTGCACAATGATCACTGATTACAAATCAACTGTTTTACATTTAGCTGACATTGCAAAAACAAGGTACAAAAAACCTTTCATGGTGCTGTTGGCATAGTTCTCAATGTTTCTAAGTCAGAAAATAAATCAGTTTTAAATGACTGTTGATTCCAAGCCCACATACTCAGAATAGAATCAGTCACAGCAAATCCAGATATTTCCTGCTGCTTCTGGCTCATTTGGGACTGAGACACATAGGTCTGTATGTGTCTGTTTCTTAGACAGTGCCAAATCAGTGTGAGCAGATCCTCGCTTGTGTGCTGTTTCATAATTGTGTGTCATATTTGTGATGTAATATTATTCCATTTTTAGAGCTGTTTTGTTCTCTAGTATTAATCCTCTGAGGAAAGCTGTAAACCATGTTATTGCAACTTTTAAGTAGAAAGGCTAAGGAAAGGATGGTATGAAAATAATTGGAAGAGGCCAAGTGTGCCTTACTCCAACTACAGTAACATATACTCTTTTGAGTATTATCTCAGCACTTTATTGTCCTCAGTTTTAAGAAAAACATGAATTACGTGATTCATTCCTGGTATATGCATCAATGCATGTGTTCATAACACCACAGTCATTCTATATTGTTTCAGGTAGAGATTCAAAACACAACTATTTATCATCAAGTCCATGTTAATGGGAAGCAAACCTAGTCACTTTTCTGATGGCAGGTCACAGATATAGGAATTTTGCATTGAGGTTTTTGGTTCAAGTTTTTTCCTAAACTCCTTTAACATATTCTTATTATACTTGGCATGAATAATTATGCAGCTAAAACAATTAATTTAATAGCAGCAGTATCTTCCCATTGCTATTGCTTAGCTTTTACTTTTTCATGCTGAAAAATCTCATCTGTTGGATGTGAAAACACCCCACAGAGTGGAGAATTATCACTAAGACACAGTCCACTAGTGCACCTCACATGCCCATGCATAGAACAGTCATCTTTTTCAAGGATGCCATGTTAATGGTGGTATCCTTCATAACGTGACAAGTGAAAAATTGGTTGTTGTGAGTTAAAACCACATTTCGTTCTCCCTTTCAACAATATTTACCGCTCTGGTGGCCTAGTGGTTAGAGCGTCTGCCTCGGATGCGGGAGGTTGCAGGTTCGAACCCCAGCCGTCGCTTGGCGCTAAGCATTAAGAGGTTAGTGTTAGGACTGGTCAGCCTGGTGTCAGGATAATGTGACTGGGTGGGACATCATGCCACATGTCTGCGGCATGATGCCCCAGTGCTAGACATCCCTATAAACTATCACACTGCAGATATCATAGCGATATGACTGAAAAATTGTTAAAGATAGTTAAAATTCAAAATCACACATACTCAACAATATTTCCTTTAGTGTTATATCCATCCATCTCTTCTGTTTAATTGGGTTTTTTTGTCAGTAACCCCTGCCCTTTTTCAATAATTCAATCTGGAAAGGTCATCTTTAGGGGTTAGGGTACACCCCTCTTAGTTTCAAAATAGTATTGGTTCACAGGTAAGTCTGGTATGTTAAGTTATAAAGCAACATAGGCCCTACCTCAGTTAATAGCAATTCACAATTCTCTTAATTAAATAATTGATTGAACATCAGGTTATTTTCTGTTTCACCATTGTAATTTAATATGGCGCATCAATACTTTACCTAAAGACATTGATGCCGTTATGATCTCCCAATATGGCCACATTGATTGCCATTTTTAAACTCATGTTACAGCTACTTCTGATGAAGGGATGGTCATATTGACTTGGATTTTCATTAAAACATTATACACCACTCCCTCGATAACTCGCGCCCTGATAACTCGTGAACCCGCTTATAACGCGGGGTCAGGCCTGGATCCCATTTTTTAAAACCAGAAATTACCCCAAAAATAGATCCCTATTTTATGAACTTTATGGAAATCGTGATCAAAATTAGCTACAAAAACTTTGATATATCGCTCGTTTTATCGTCGAAAACGGTAGATAGGACCTGGACATTTTTAATCAACATTATGAAATACCAAATTTAAAAATAAGTCATACAATTTTTTTACATTTTCATTCCAAGTGACATTCCTAGCACACTGCAATTAATGATATGTGAGGAAATTTCGATCATTGAAAATGTCACTTACGCCAAGTGGAGGCAGTACTTTAATAAATAAACACAAATTAAATAATTTTTTTATCAATTGAAATTTGTGTTCTAGTTCTATCTTGTAGTTCCTTTTAAGTGTAATCATCATAAATGCAATGTGTCCACTTGTAATTAAACGTAAAATGTGTCAATCTACCGTAACAGCTATGTCCACCTGCATTTCTCTGAGAACTTATTTAGATGCCAACCGTGTTTTGATAACTGACTTGCAGAAGTATTTGTTGCACTGTTGCACTGAATTAAAAGCTGGCCTCCTTTGTATTATCATGTTAAGTATGTCTTTTGAATCAAATAATGGAGGTGAAATAAAAGAAAAGTTAAAAGGCACGAAAATCCTACAAACTTAAAATCTATCTGCCCCGGTCATATGTCGGGTGAACTCACTTCATTTGATCAATTGAACACTGTTATAAATGTTTTTGTGTATGTAACATAAACTACCTTAAATTAACCGACTCATTGGTAAGTGTGATCAAAGATAGCACGGCAACCAAGCGAAAAGAATACTATACTTCGTAAAATAAAGAGCTTGGTTTCACAGATACTGACCATTGTGGGCAAGCTAATTTCAGAGAATTCTTGAACTGGCACTTTGAGATATCGTCAAGAATGATAAAAAGTTTCATTATTACTTCCAATGAAATCACGATATCAATACTGTACCAACTAAACAGCACAAAAATTGAGATTCGATGTAGACAATTGTCTCATGAAAATTTCGCTTGCTTTTTGAACAAAAGGAATCTTGTTTGGTGGTGTATCAACAGTTAGTCTAGTTCCCTGCTCTTTTCACTCCCAATTTGGCAGGATACAATGCCATACCACTCTGGGAACCAGACTCATCAAGAAAACAAAAATCAGTGTCGTAATACACACATGTTTTCGTTGTTGAAACCAGTTGGAACGATCTTTCACATGTTGAATATTTTGAAAATAAATGTTATTTAAACAGAATAACGAACATCTTCATTAGAAAAAGTGTGTTATTAAAAGTTATTATCAACGTGAATGTAAAATGAGGATTCAGTCATCTAACAGCGACGTTCCCTAACCCCGACACCCACCCACCCCACCCCTGTTTTCTTGATGTCCAAGCGATTTTTTTCAATTTTTTGAGGTCCCTCGGTAACTTGCTCCCTCACTTACAGCGCGGTCTATGTTTGTGGACCCCGTTGTGCGCAAGTTATCGAGGGAGTGGTGTAGTATTTAGTTTGCCCTATATTACAAAAGTTTTCATTAAAACGCTGCCACTTCACATATATTTCATCATTCTTCCAGTCTAACTAAAGTTTGGAAGGATGGAAATGATTTGTTAAAAGAGCTGTCTGACATTAACCATTCTTTGAAGTAATCAAGATGTTAGGATTAAATGACATTCAGATATTCAGTTTAGAATTATGACCTGCCACCCCTTAGTTATGTCAATGAAGTTTGCTTGTAATTCTGATCTTTTTCCAGAGTGCTTCCGAAGTAGTGATGTGATACATTCAACAAATTCTGTTAGTGACTAATCTAACAATATTTGCATGTGGCACACAGATTGATTTGAGAGGGAATAAAGAGAGGCAGGCCAGCTTTTTGAAGTGAGCCTGAGAAGAAAAAGCATGCATTAGATAAAATTAAGACTCAGGTGAACATTGGTGATCAGCTGTGGTGCTAAAATATACAATGAAGGGCAAATGTAGAGCAAAAATGAATGCTATATTAGACCAGATATTACAGTATGTACTAAGGATATTATATCCCAGTTATGTTATGCATCGATGAGGTAATAAAGGAAATAAAGCATGAGAATGTTAGATATAATAATAATAATAATAATAATAATAATAATAATAATAAATGTACTTACAGAGCAAATATTTTTGTAGGATTTGCATGCAGGTGATAAACTCGTGCCTGACTGAAAAAAATTGAAAAGAATGCATTTGGAATGTTGGGTTTTTCAGTTTGCAGTATCCAATGTGTGTGTGTGTGTGTGTGTGTGTGTGTGTGGTTTTTCAGTTGCAGTATTGTGTGGTTGTGGGTGCTCTTGTGTGTGAAAATGGAAAGCATGCCTTTTTCTTTTTCTGAGCTTGAACCTCACATAGTCGTTAATGTTCAGCATCCTACAGATTTTTTCATTTGCACAATTTGTCAGTTATTGGTTGTATGTACATGCCATTGATATAAGCACATTATAGTGAAACCTGTCTTAAAAGACAGCACCAGGTAATGGGCACTTGCTCATACAGGACATTTTTCAGTTTATGCATTTCATATTGATATATAGGACACCTGTCCACAAAGAATAAGTTTGAATGTTCTTTAAAGACAGGTAATTCTATAATTAAAATAGATTGTTCTTTTAGAAGAAATTGAACCATGCTAAGCCATGATAGCAACCATGGTATTTGTAGTCAACCATTGATTAAGCAGTCTCCTATGGAGACATGGATTTGTTTGTGGATATATTATAGTCCAGATAAATTATAATAGTACGAGGAAATTCTAGGTTCAGAGGATTTTCCATATTTTTTTTGTATAATTGAAATTACCCAATATAATACTTCCTCATTATAAAACTGTCCATGGAAATCATAGAATATACCACCTTATGGAGTGATGGTCTTGCAGTGAAGTAGATTATAATGTTATGACTCCATGGTCTTAAACTATGTAACAGAGAAGAGCGAAAACCAACAAGCTTTGTTGAATTCAACTATTTATTTCCCTAGAAAACAAAGTAAGAATTGTAAAAGATATTTTGAATCAAATCCCAAATAGTCCTAAAGTTTTATCACAAGTCCAAATTTGTAAAGTTTCAGCTGAATTCCAGTGGTATTCCAAATATATTCCAATATTGAATGTGTTGATGTGCCTGTAGTCTTGAATGTGGTAATGTGCTAGTGGACTGGATTGTAGCAATGTGCTAAGAGTCTTCTGATATATCACAATAATATAATCCAAAAATGTTCTTCTTGAAATTCACTGTAATTCCAAATTAATGTTTCTGTCCCAGAATATTAATGATGAGCACTTTGTATATCCAGTGAATAATATTTCAATAAATAATTCCACCCAATCTACTTCAGGATATTAAGGCAAGAATGATTAATTTTTCAAGTAAAAAAATATATTAAAAAACTAAGACACAACAAATGAACCAGAATGAGGGTCAAAAGTTCATTTCTAGAACATTCTAAGTTGTAAACAAGATCAAGTCTGTTACTAAAATTATAATAAAAAGCATGGCAAACATCAGGTACACCAGGTTTTCCATGGGGGAATTCTGATGTCCTAGACTCAGATTAAGATAAACATGTTTACCTCCATTGATACTGGTGATCATTTAATCTATACTCACAGAAATATTAGCTGTGTATTATGTTGTTTACAAAATCAATGCCCTCTGTTAGGTACACAGTGAACTTGATTTCGGACTAAGGTCATTCATAAAATACAATTTTACATAACATACAATTATGGAGAAAAAAGCCAACAAACAATACAAATTAAATATACATAACAGTACTTATAATTTTACTGCTACATAATAAAATGAGATCTATGACCATACCAACCGTATAACAGGAATAGTCATAATGAAATCCTTACAGTGAGGCATTGCTGTACTAGTATCGCAATTCCATTTCATAAATTATTTGACTGTCCCTGGGTGACAACCAGTTCTCAATCGAGCTACAATACTCCTGCATTATAACACTGTCCATGGAGCCATAGAATATACTGTCTTATAGTGAGACTACTGTATAATGAAATACATTATGGTGTTATAATTGAAGACCTTATAGTGAGGGAGTGCTTTATTGAGTGCATAATACCCATTTACTAGATTTCTGATGCTGATCCATTGGAATCTCAAGAGTGATGGTGCAGGAAATTTACCGTGCATGCTATAAATAATATAGCTTATGGTTGGTTTAAGAATGAAAACTGAGCTTAAATGTAATATCAAAGATGTTCATATATATTTGGAAAACAGCTTGAAAGAAATCAGACCCCTTCATCCTTTTGATTGATATTACATGTACACTATAAAGCTGTTTCTGCCCTTGATAACTGAATTGTTCACTAAAATTGCACCTAGTTTCTTGCTAAGTAAGGTGATCGGTAGATCATGACTCGGGGCCTGCATAAATGAAATTAAATACCACCAGGCATTAATTTTGTGGGGTGTTTTAATAACATCTATGCATTGCAAGTTAAATGAACCAAATATAATGTTAGCTAGTCCATACTTCTCATTTATTTTCAGGCAGAACTCCATCCAGGCAGAAAAATATCCTACATCAGAGGGTATGTATTTATAAATATTGTAACATGCAGTTTAATGTCTGTTATCCAGATTTTACTGTATATGCATTGAATATTGCACTAGGACTTTACAAACATCTAATTGTAAATCAGTTTACTCTGGTTCATGGTAGAAGTTTTTAGATAACTGTAACTTTGGGATTGTATGAAATATTTATGCATGATTGACTTTATACTTATTAACAGTTCATTTCAGTCATTTTATTCAGTTAGCAGGCCTAAAGTGATGTTTATCGTGTTTAAGTTTAAATAGTATGAATATAAGTAAATTTAAGGATAATATTGAATGATACATTTTCTTGTAGAGTTTTAAAGATGCAAGTGCAGGTAGACTCATTAGAGGATGGATTATACATTTATTGGTGCTTTTGTCAAACCTGTGAATGGCAGGACACAGGTATCACTTTTCTGGCAGTGATGGCAGTGGGAACTCTGTCATCATCAGCGTTAAGACTTTTATGGTATAGTTTTTCATATGCCCATCATGTCATCCATCCATTCGTCTGTTCCCTTGTGTGTTGCTGCACAATGTTCTACACCATCTTCTGTTACCCAACTTTATAAATAACATATGCTTGGGCCAAGGAAGCAGTCTGCTGATCTTGGGATGAACAGGACAAAGGTCCAGGTCACTGACTGAAATAAGAAACTAGTTTCTACACAAGAACATTAGTTCTTTGTCACAGTGCTGGACCAAACTTTTTAGATGGCATACACTTTGGTAAAGGAGAGGTCTGTTGATTTTGGGATCAGAAGGTGTCAGAGTCATGGTAACTGACTGAAAGAACAAAATTGGTTTTCTCACAGTATCATTATGTGTACATTGCTGTTCTCATGCTTTGAGGATGGCTGGCACATGGGCAGGGGCAAAGCCTTGTTTGACCAAAGGTTACATAGATTGAAAGAAGAAAAATGGTTGTGATACAAAAACTTCAGTTCTGCATCATAGACTAAAACTTAACTTTCTTGATAACTTGCACTTGGAGTAAGGTATGCGGCTATTGATTTGGAGATATAAAGGTCAAGGTCATGGGGTGAAAATGAAAACTTGTTTCTACACAAAAATTGTTTATTCACCACATATCTCTACCAAAGTTTATGGACCGATTAAATTTGGGATTTGGGATTCAATATGTCAAAAGTGAAGGTTATAGACTTTTCAAAAAAAATTTATTTTTGATAACTTTACTTCTAGATTATGCACTGTTGATCAAAGTTTGTGTAGGGCTTGCATTTAAGGTATGGAAGAGATAGTAATTTTTGGGGTCAAGTGGTCAAAGGTCAATGTATTTTTGGACTTGCTTCTCAATGCTTCTAAACATATCTGTTTTGGAGAGATTTTCCTTTAGCCAGATGCTTAGGTGTATAAAAGATGTTTTAGTTTGGCTAATTCGCCCTTTCATGCACAGAAGGGTGAAAATTGCTGCCACCCCACCCCCTTCCAGTATTGGACCCATGATTTTTGTGTCTTGGTCCCTTTTTACTCCCAATCTCAAATTGATTCTTCTTTTTGCAAGGATTCATCTGTATATGTGCAGTTTAAACCAGTCAGCTTTAGATCTAAGGCCAAAAACCAAAAATCTAAAGGTCTAGATAATATAAGTACTAAATTCCTAAAATTCTCATCTCAATTAATTGCACCTTCACATATGTATATTTTCAATCTAAGTATTTCCACAGGTATTTTTCCAAACAAGCTAAAACAGGCAAAAGTAACTCCAGTGCATAAGAAGGGAGCTCATTCTGATATGAATAACTATAGACCTATATCCGTTTTATCATCACTTTCAAAGATATTAGAAAGACAGTCTTTATATTGAATTTAGAAACTACCTGGAATCATTTAACTTAGTACATTCATGACAATCAGGCTTCCGTGAAGGACATTCATGCAAGACTACACAAGCTAGAATGGTGAATGATTGGCTAACAGCAATATATTAAGGTAACCTTGTAGACACAGTGTTTCTTGACCTTACAAAGGGTTTTGATCTTGTAAATCACAAACTCCTGCTGGAAAACTCAGCATATATCAAGTTAACCATGAAAGCTTAATTTGGTTTCAAACCTATCTTGAAGCCAGACAACAATAAGTTTCTATTTTAAATAAGCTTTCAGATAAGAAACTGATACAGTCAGGTGTTCGAGAAGGATCAGTTCTTGGACCATTACTCTTTCTGCTGTACATCAATGATTTACCATATCACATTGAACTGTCTACTACCAACATGTTCACAGATGACATTATGTAACAGTGGATCAATAAACCATAAGATTAGAACTAAAATAAAGATTTGGTAAAAATAAATACTTGGTGTGAGCACAATGGTATGAAGATAAATGCAATCAAATTATAGGTAGTCAAGCAAGATTAAAAACTGAGGCAAATGATTTTAAAGTAATGGTAAAATGAATGGATATACAACATTCTGAAAATGAAAAACTACTTGGCATCATTATAGACAATGTCTTGTACTGAAAAATGCATGTTGATAAAGTCATTAAAAAAGTTAACTCACTGCTTTATCTTTTGAATAAAATACAAATCTTATCTCCTTCAAAAACAGAGAAAGATTTCTAGAATGCATATATTATCACACTAAGAATATTGTTGTTTTGTTGTTCTGTCTGGGGTAATAGTGGTACAGAAAATCAGGAAAGATTACTGAAATTTCAAAAAAGAGCAGCTACAGTTATTCTTAATGCTAGATTACAAACACCATCAACACATCTTTTTAAAACCCGAAAGTGGCTTCCATTTCAGGAGAGAACTCAGTTTCAAAAGGGTTTACTAGTCTATAAATCTTTACATGGATTGGTTCCTGATTATCTTAAATGCAACTTTAAATTTGTTAAAAATGTACACATGTATGAACTAAGATCCATCTCAAACAACAAGTTCTATTTACCTAAACCATATTCAGAGTTTTATTAGAAGAATTTTACTTTTTCTGGATACCGCCTTATATAAAGTCTGCTGACTCAAGCCAAGGTTTCAACAATCTTGTTAGTCAACATCTACAGAAACAATCATTTGTATGATTTTGTTTAATTCAGCACTACTGTTTTTAAAACATTGTTATCATGTACTCACCTATAATGTTTTACACATATTCGCTACTACTCTTTGTATAAATCCTGTATGTACTCATCCTTAAAACCTTGTGCATATTTTACTGTAGCAGTAGATCAGTTGTCTAGATTTTAACAGCGTTGTTTGTTTAAGGACACCTCATCTTGTAAAAATTTTGCATTAATAATAATAATAATAAGAATAATAGTTTATTTACAGAGGGTGACTCATTTAGTCAAAGACTATTCTCCCATGAGACCCTCTTAAGAAGAGTACAATAATGTGCATTATATGAAAGATAACAGTAATTACTGTTAATTTTAATGTGTTCAGTATTAAACTACTAAATTCTGTTATCTATTTGAAACACATATTCATAATATCTCTTCATATATATATATATATATATATATATATATATATATATATATATATATATATATATTATACACACACACACAAACATCATAGTAGAAGGCCTTATGGAAGATTGGTTAGTTGACCAAATGAGCTTCTTTAAATAAAGTTATTATTATTATTATTATTATTATTGCACTTTTGGTTATTATTATTTTCATTATAATGTTAAAAAAGAATTACCCAAATCAATCCTTATTTGGAGTATAATGTTATCAAATTCTTTCCTGTTGCCATATTCCACTTCTGTTCTTGAGTTATCTACTTGGATGGGGCCTTTTTGGGAAGATATAGGAGACGTTTTTGGTTTGTTTTTTGTTTTTCTTTATTTGAATAGCTTTTCATCCATTTTGCAGCATGTTTGGAATATATAACAGCATCATGCACTTTCCTTACTTCCTGTAGCATTCCTTTCATGGGTCTTGCCCCAGCTGGATCCATGGCATCATGGGATTATGCCCCTAAATATATTAATACCTTTTCTCCAGTGGCATACCAGTGTTTCACAGCTCTTGTTCTTTTTTGGAATGTCAGGAAAATGTCATTTTGTTTCAGTGCACAGGAAGATTAACAAAGCAAAGAAAATTAATTACTTGTTGAATTTAAGCATGATTGGTATGCACATGCATATTTTAGGTTACAAGATGAAGTTAATATTTGGATTTGCTTGGCTGATTGTTACAATGTCAAGTGAAATTTAATTATACCAATTGCTTTGTAGTAAAATCTTAAGTAGTCATTGTTGTGAATTTTATACTGATAAATCCTTTTTTTGGGGTCAGCAAAAACTGAAGAGCTTGAGGAAGATTTTGGTGATATGAAAACTAAGGTTGGCAGTGAAAAGCACAGCTGTCGGGAACTTGAGGTAACATTTATTTTATATATATATAAACACCCACATTTATCTTTCTGTGTGTCATGGCTGCCAAACAGGTTTGAAACTCACAGCAGCATCCCAATTTATTTAAATACTTTTTTGGATTTTTATGTTCAGTCTTTCTTTTTAATTCGCTCATCCTGAATTTTTTTTGTTTCTTTGTTTCTCTTCTTTTTTTAAAATTTTTATCTTGAAATTTTCTTTTATCACCCTCGTCCTAGAATGGACAATAACTAGTTTGTTGATATACTTTTCAAAAGAATTCATTTTTAATCAGTTTTATTTACTGTGACTTTTTTTTATGTGCTGAAGATTCCCAACATTCATTTGCTTTGAAATTTTCAGTTTTTTTTTAAAACATGTTGTAATGTCAAGTAACCCCCATTTTCTTCTTCAAAATACATTACCCAATCATAATATCTTAGGAGAACTACTACCTCACAAATCCAGCCCTCCCCAGATAAAACTAAAGAGCTAAAAGTTATCTGCCCACCTAGGTAGCAGCAGATAAAGTGATTTCCCGTTGATACTGGGTTTGGTGCCAAATCCCACAAAGTTGCCAGTTATTACTTCCACTCTTGCCTAGTAGAATGCTCTCTGCAGATAGAGGCCTCACAAAATCCATTCAAGCACTTGGGAGTTTTCTACCTCAGAACAAGTTGGAGGAGTTTTATCTTTAAAGGGAAGTGTACTCTAACTTTCCAACTTTTCTGTTCTTCCTATTGCTGACAGCAAAGTTTCCTAACTTTCTATATTACCACTTTGTCATCTTCACACACTTAGGCGCCTTTGATACATGCCTGCAGCAGTTGTGATGGCATCCCCTCACATTGCTATAAACATATTAATAAGTGCATGTCTTGGGCGTAATATAGAAAACTCATTTAGTATTGCTATATAATTTCCACCAAGCCAGAATACACATAGTTAAGTTTCTATATTATCTTGTCTAAGCATCTAATTCATAATCGTATACCGCTCCAGTGGCCTAGTGGTTAGAGTGTCTACCTTGGATGCAGGAGGTCGAGGGTTTGATCCCCAGCTGAGTCATACCAAAGACTCATAAAAATGGTACTAACAGCTGCCTCGCTAGGTGCTCAGCGTTAAGAGGTTAGTGTTAGGATTGGTTGGCCTGGTGTCAGGATAATGTGACTGGGTGGGACATCATGCTACATGTCTGCCGCATGATGCCTCAGTGCTAAACATCACTATAAACTGCCATACTGCAGACATCGTAGTGATATGATTGAAAATTTTTTAAAGGTGCATTAAAAATCCAAATCACACACACACACACACACACACACACACACACACACACACACACACACACACACACACACACACACACACACACACACACACACACACACACACACACACACACACACACACATGATCGTATATGTGATGCATTACTGATTTTACCTGTATAGAATGTCTTTGGGCATTTCCTACATGTAACATTGTCTCAAAATGGATATTGTAGCATCTAATTCATTAGTGTCAATAATAACGTTTCAGTTCGTTTTTTATGTGCAGGTTTTGTGTGTAATATAGAAAACTCATTTATATTGCTATATAGCTTATTCTGTGGTCCAATAAATACATGTAAGTTTTCTATACATGATTTACTCAATAACGTACAGCTCATACATGAAATTATTATAGGTGACACTTCAGTGATTTTACCTGTACAGGCAGTCAAAACAAATTGGCCTATGGGTAAGTTGTTACTTGAATTGATTATTTGGCTTCCACTTTGCACATGTAGTTGCTATAAGCAATGCTTCACTGATTTTACCTGTATAGGCAGTACAGGTTTCCTATTACTAGAATTGATTATTAGCATTAGCTTTGTAAATATTAATATCACACTCTAATTTTCTACCTGTACAGGCCACATGCCACAGGTATTTATCACAGTGGGTAACTCTGCAGGGACACTCATCAGTTTATAAAGCAAGACACTCACTGCACTGTGTGTGTATATATATGGTCTGCTCTATTATGTTGTACAGATTTAAACCAAGGGCAAGACCAGTCTGACAAAACCACTCAACATGTATACATACATGCCTACGATTATGCTTTTGGGATAATGATTATGCCTTTTTTCACCAAATTATTCATTATGCTGGACTTTACATGGATTATGCTGGACTGTACATGGATTTCGCCTCTTTGGTACATTAAAAAATAAATAGAAAAGCAATAAAAAGTTGTTTTTATAATTTTTATTATCATTTCTTAAATTCCCCTGATATAAATTTGAGAATATTCTTAAAAAAGTGACTGCTGCATGAGAATACCGTAAAAGTGCTTTCCTTCTTTGCTATTTATAGGAACTGTATTATGACCCATTTCCAAAAAAAATGGACAGGTTCCTTCAAATATCAATTTTGTCTTACAGATTCATTTCATTGATAATCTAGCTAAGCTGTGTGAACCAGTCTGTACTTTTAAAGAAGATGGCACCAGATGTTGAGTGAAATGCTTTATGGTGTGAATTGTGGATGTTATATGACAGAAAATGTTAGAGGAGATGGATCTTTTCAAACTTCAAAACATGTCAGGTCAGAAAAAACGACAAATCAACATTGCTTTACAATTAAAAGAAGAATATGAGAGTAATGTAGTACAGCAATCTGAGCACCTGTCCTCATTACAGATTTCCAGTTCACAATCATTCAGTGAAATTTACACATGTAGAATTTCTTAATGAATGCTGAATATAAATAACTTTTCAGTACATTTTTGCTTGTATTCTGGTTCTAATCCATATGGGTTTTGTCTGTTGTGATGAATATTTTGACCAGCTGCAAAACCAAGTTGGTAGTAAAAATGTATCTTATTGATATGTGCTGTAATTCAGGCATGTATTATAGAGATACACTTTTTATGCTCAAATTATGTTGTTTTCTTTGCCACTTACAATAGAAGTTATTATGCTTATACCTCTTGGGGTGGGGTGGGGGGTTTGGCATGTATGTGTATAGTTTTCTTAGGTTCTCATTCCTTGAATACATGTTGGGCTTGCATATTATGGACAGAAATCAATGGGCAGCAGTTCTTTTGGCGCTAAGGGGAAGGTGCAGAAGCATGGCTTGAGGGACAAAAACATCAGCCTGCACTCAGAGGTTCAAAACCATATCATTATTTGGGTAGTGAGATGGAAAGAAACAGCAGACTCAGTTACAATCTCACATATCAGAATTACAGACTGACTACGTGGATTAATATCCCTTAACCCATCTCAACCTCAAGAACTGAACAATGTCATGCCAGCCAAGATGGTTATGTTCTTTCATGACTGGACTTGACCATATAGCTCTGATTGCAATGGGCTACAACCACAATTGATCATACTGTATCAGCCACCAGAAACGAGCATGTCCAGTTCCACAACTCGCATAGTAGTGCTAAGTACTTCCTGTGTACCATGCCCAGTTTAGTGCTGCAATACCCAAGAACCCACTTCATGAAACCAGTTATATAGCAGACTAACCTGCAGAGTGCTGTTAAGCACTTCTTGTGGACAATGCACAGTATATAGAAGCACTCTTATGGATCAGTCTAGCCTGCAGAGTGCTGGCAGGCACTTCCGTAGATGAAATCCAGTTTATATAGGCACTCTCATGGATCAATCTGACCTATATAGTACAACTAGTCATTTCCTGCATATGATGTCCATCTTCATCTTGGTGCCTCAGTGACTAAGAGAAGTCTCTTCACTTGCCCTCAGGCCTCTGCCACCCAAATGGAGCCTCTACTGAGTGACACCTTAGAAGTAAGGGGTTTTACTCATAATGCAAGCATAGTGAAATGCCAGCTTTAATATTCTTCTGCAACTACTTTGCAGGTAGCACAAAAAACATCGGCTTCGCTACATTAATCCAAACTGTCGAAAACAGGTCCTCAGGTTCCCTCTTTGTTATTAGATCTATGATGAGTGAAACCTTGCAGGTTTGGACTGAAGTTTTCAGTCCACTCCCATTGTTGTTCTGTCCTCTTCCCTCTACATCACCTGCCAGGTTTACAGTTCCGACATCAGGTGATCATTGTTTATGGAAGAAACTACATTTAATTGCTTCCACAAATTCGACAAGTCACTAACATTTTGGGACTGCTTCTATCATCTATTACAAGATCCAAGCATCTATGGACATCTTTTCTTGCAAATACCTTCCCTCAGCTTTCCATTTGAATACCTATGAGTTGATTTGTAACGTTGTGACCTTGGAATCAATGTTGCATTTAATATCTATGGTGATCTTAAATATACAGAACACAGCTTACTTTCTCCCACCCCCTATCTCAAGGTGGAAGCATGTTTATAAATTGGTGCACTTCGTAACATATAAAATGAGAGGCCCAACATACCATGGCCATGGCTGTAACAGCAGCTATGAAATTACAACAGGTTGAACAAGAAGCAATACCCCCTACCTCCACCATTCCTGAAGACCATCATAGACCAAGCTATGCTTGCAACCATCATCTGATCTCGTCTTTAATGATCAGGTTGACATATTTCGTAACAAGCCATCAAGGATGCACTTCAGCCCTCAGAGTCTCAGCTACAGTGGAGGGGTTTACAAGACAACCAATGAAATGGTCACCGGGATGTCCCTAGATTACATGCCACTTGGAAGCAGTCACACTGAATTTACAGCTGTCTAAAACCACAGTTCTCCTGCACTATTTGGAAGAATCAAAGGGCAGTCAGTTATGTTCACCAGCATTCCATGAGGCCACCACCCCCGATCTCAAATGACATACATCCATGTCCCCCTGTATCACATATCCCAGTAAGGAGAAGGCTCCAATCTTTCAATGCTGAATAAGGAAGATTTACCATGACAACATGTGGACCAGACAAATGGTTTCCTGGGGACACAGTATTGTATTCCGTGGACTGAATAAGCCTTTGCCCAGAATTCTTTCAGTTACAAAGCGGCACGTATCACTTAGTTGTCAGCCTAAGAGCATTATATCAACTCTGTTAT
The DNA here is from genome assembly GCA_016617855.1 of Megalonaias nervosa. Classification (NCBI taxonomy): domain Eukaryota; kingdom Metazoa; phylum Mollusca; class Bivalvia; order Unionida; family Unionidae; genus Megalonaias; species Megalonaias nervosa. The sequence goes on along the minus strand of JAECUM010004605.1, from coordinate 58,215 downwards.
GCTCTTGGGTATGTGATGTAATGCAACAATGGGTTCTAAGGCTGCTCATTATGAGACTGATCAATCATTGCGGACTTGCAACAGGCATGACTTTATGTCCCCACTCACATGGCTTTGAGAAGTTCTGTGACTCACCAACAACAGGCAACAAAGCAGCAGGACAGTTATATTTTGGAGCAAGACATGATTTTATGTGTTACCCTCCATTTTCATTCTCAATCTCCTTGTCAACATGACATCTCTAACCTTGTATACTTTCAAGAACTTGGTCAACTAGGTCTGGAATCTATGTTCAAGTTAAAAAGAATATTTACCCCAGTAACTAGAATTGAATTCATGCAATGGTAGATTCCATGTCTGCACTGAGCAATCTAACAGCTAAAGAATTCCTATGCCTGCTGAGTTTTGCTCAATTTCGCAGCTGACACCTTTGTCATTGATAGCTTTCTTGGGCTCCCATAGCAATTATACTGTGGTCCATATGGAGGCCAAACATGGACCATTAGAACAACTTTCACAATCTTTACAATATGAGGTTGCATCTCACAGGCAGGGAAACCACCCTGGACTCATATTGAGGATACCTGTGCAAGTACAGCCTCTGGCAATCACAATCGCTACTGATATGAACACAGATGACTGCGGAAGCAAGTCTCCTACCATTTTTGGGGATGCCATAGGAGTCAGTGCCCTCATGATTATTATTTGCATATCAGCATCTTTGAGATGAAACTATTTTGATAACTTTTAATTGGTGGCTCGAGAATCTACTTGGGGAATGGAGTTCTCATTCTGTTTGACAACTCCACTGCAGTGACTTATCTCCAACTGCAAAGCTTTGCCAAGTACCCAGATCTTGGTATTCTTGATTGAGATTTTCCAAGTAGTGCCCTCAACAACAAATCCATGTTTAAGTTTTACATATCATAGGTTGGCTAATATATTGAGCAGCTCTTTGTCCTGCAAGAAGGAACTAATATAAATGGAATGGTCTCTTCATCTCAGTTTTCACTCAGTAGATACTTGGTGGGATTGACCAATGATGAACCTATTGATGACAAGGTGGAATGCCAAAATCCTAACCTTTGTCTCACCAGTCTTGGATCTAAAAGGACTGGATAATCGATGATTTTTCTTTAGATTGCAATAACCAAATGAATATACTTATCCAATAGCTCAGGTTCTGTAGGTGATACTAGAATCAAAAGAATCTGTGGGTCTCCTGATCCTGATTACTGCACTCAAATGGGAAGTCTTAGATCAACCTTATCAATCTTGCAACAGAATCTCCAGAAATCGAGATATTCCCTCATTTGTGTTCAGCAACAATGATGGCAGGTGTTTCATTCCAGCCCAGAGTTATTTATCCTGCATGACTGGATCTTATTAAATATGCAAAAAACAAACAGTTTTCACAACAACATGAATCCCTCAAGTGGGATGGCCGTCCACCTGAGAGGTGTATGAAGGCAATGGATTACAGTCTTTGTGGAGTGAACAAGAGCACATTATAATCTGTACTTCAATAGTTAACTTCTTATGGTTCTATAATGAGAAACAGTTGGCACCAATCACAATTAAACCTTCCATTCCATGATCACTGGTGCATTGTTATTAGGGAAGAGAGGATATCAAACAAACAAAGGACCTATCCGATTTTCTGTTCAGTTTGAATTTCATTTGGCCAATGACAGTGTATCCTTGCCTAAGTGGAATTTATCATGGGTATTTACCTGGCTGAACTAGACACCATTTGAAATGCCTTCAGGGGTTTAATTGGTTCACCTCTCATTAAAGTCCTGCCTCCTCACTGCTTTGGCAATCAGCAAGCACAATCAGTGAATGTATTTCTATTGGTGGACCCATCTACATGCAGTTCCAAGAAGATGGATTAGTATCACTTTTGAATAGCCCTGCTTTCATTGCTAAGAACAGGCTACCATTCCTACGGAATCAGATAAAGGTAATAATTCCTGTCTGTTCTGGACACTTCATCTCAAGGTCATCTACAGGACCCAGTGCTAGCTCAGAAGTGGTATTCAGGAAGACTTGAGCTGTTACATTGAGGGAGATTGTGCCTCATTTTGCCTTGAAAAGGGGAAGGATGATGTGCCAACACACTTTAATCCTGAATAAAGTGGGACATCTGTTCTGCATATTGGACTAAACCCACACCAATGAATTTGCTTTGCATTTCAGCTCACAAAGTTTCGACAGTCACCACAAACATTGCATATGAGCAAAACTGCTCTTTAACTGTAATTATCCATGTCATGGGATGGAGATCCAAATACACTTCTCCAGCCTTATTAGAGAGCTTTTATTCTAAAAGGCTCAGTTTTATCAGATGAACCCTTACCTGTGGTGCAAAAGTTTATCCTTTCTGGGTCATTCGACAGCTTCTTAAAGATGCAGCTTCACGACTTCCACTGGATTTGCGCAGGGAAAATGTTTCGCTTTTGAAGACGGCCCTGACATACGAAGCCAATTTCCAGTTGGGTAATCCAGAAACTGTCTCACTTAACTTAGTGTACCAGAGATGGTCTCTCTTGGATAAGAGGATGTATCTCCCTCCACCTCTTACCTATTCTCTTTAGGTATTATGACTGGGTAAAATATTTTGAAGAAGAAAACAATTTTTTTTAGTAAAATATGTTTTTTTGATAATACTTACCAAATCATAATACACATACACACACCCAGCCTCCCTGCAGTTACATCCATATAGAGAGCATGCCTTTGGCTCTAGTAGTAACTGAAGATTTTATGGGATTTTGGCACCAATCTTTTTATCAAGGGGAGATCGCATCTACTGCCACCTAGGTGAGCAGATAACTTTTAGCTTTTTAGCTAAGAAGTTTTAACTTGGGAGGGCTGGATTTGCAAAGTAGTAATTCTTCTAAGGTATTATGATTGGGTATGTATTGGCAAAGAAATGTAATTTACTTGAAAAAATTGTTATTTATCAATAAAAGTCCTTGGACCCAATCTTGTACTGCACACATACTGTATAATCTGGACCTATTAGGATACAATTTTGTGTGTAAAGTCATGGAAGATGGTAGAAGTGCATATCAACAAACAGTCTTGATTATTGGTGTTTACATAATTGTCATGCTACTGTAATTTGTTGTTTTGGTTATTTGTTCTGATTTAAAAAAATCAACTTTATTGTAATATTTACTGATCTCAGCAGTGATGCAAAACTATTTTAGAGTGGTATGTTTCTTGTGGACACATGATAAAGTAAGTCAGATGGCCGGCTGCAGGTTGTTGATCAATGTTCACATAAATGGCATACTGCTGTAATTTGATGTTTTGGGTTATTTTTTTATTATAAATTGGACAAAATGAGCTTTATTGTAACGCTCACAAATATCAGTTCTAATGCAAACCTTTCTTGTGTAGAATGTTTCATATGAATTGCTACTTTTCACATGATGGAGTATGCCAGGTGGCAGACTCTGTGAATAGTAAATTTTAGAGTCTGTTTTATAGTTCCTTCATTTGAGCTTGAACTTAAAATAGGAAGAAAATCTGGAATTTTTAAACTCAGTACATGTATTAGTGTCCATCAGTTGCTTTGAAATTCAACAAAAATTAGAAATGCATTTTGTATGCCTGCCATAAGGTAGGGCATATTATATTAAGATGTCCATCTATCCATCAGCCTGACCAATTTCGTTTCCTCACAAGAACTCACATTGTCCAACACCTACAATTAGCAGACATTTTGACTGGCTTGCATTTGGGGTAAGGATGAACCCTATCAATTTTGGGTTCAAAAAGTGCAAGATCAAGGTCACTGTGACTGAAAGAAGACAAATGGTTTCTGTGTAATAACTCAGGTTGCATTGCATGGAAGAGTTGTTTATATTAGTCATTATATTGAGTCTCAGGTTGAAATAATGCTCAGAAGTTTTATAACATCAAGGACCTAGAAGTTATATAATTGTAGCAATATGTTTGCAATAAGACTAAAAGTAATAACTTGACATAATTCTCTTAATTTGAACAAAAAAGATTCCTGCCCAAAATAAATAAAAATACTGGTCACAGCATATAATACAACTTGAAAATGCTAGATGTTAAAGCATGAATGACCAAGCGCTCACAACCACAAGATTATATAGTTCTCTATTTTGACCTCAGGTCACAATTAGCATTTCTAAAATAAACCCATTACCTAATGGAAAATAATCTTATAGAATGATCTAATGAGCCTTGTTTACTTACAACACAATAACCTGTAAAATTCACTTAGGAAATTCCAAAACCCTGACCCAAATCAACATATTTACTTCTTCTGTTAATAAAGATCCAAGCCCATAAACATAGATAATAATTTAGCCATGTATTAGTTGTTGAAATAAAATGAAATAAAAAAAAATTAACAAAAAGTCAATCAGGTCAAGTAGAAATTAACTCAGTTTTGGACAAGGTCAAGTCCAACATACAATATTACATTACAGTAGCATGTAATGTAATAATTTTTTTTACAAAAAACTAACAAGCAAACAATTAAATGATTAAATTAACAGGCAGCATAGCGAGTGACCTGTGCCCACCTCCACCCACCCCGTTCACCTCCAACAACACATCAGTGGTAGTGTACCTAAGGTGATAGGAGGCACATGTACCTTCTCTCTGCATAGAGGTTTGGAACCTTCTTTGTTGTATAACCTCAGAAGTGATTATCCTTAGAGTTCACCACATTCCAGTCAAAAGGAATGTCCACAAGGGCAAGATCATCCTCATAGAATGGTCTCTGCACCAATCCATAGCAGAGTCACTGTACTGACTTTGTGGGAGATTCTTATTGGATTTGTTTATGACAAGGCTAAACAACAATCTCCCCTTTAATGTTTCCCCTGTCCCAGACCAGAGAGCCTGGGTATTGGATGCCTTCAGCCTGAAGTGGGACAGTCTGTTTGCTTACATCTTTCCACCTTTTAGCATGATCCCACAAGTTCTTCAGAAAGTAAAGACCTCAGTGGTTACAGCAGTTGTGGTTCATTGATCTTCTTACCTGCTAGCAGACAAGCCCAAGACATTAACCCAGAGCAGGGATAGCCAAGACATTACCTAAGAAGAGGGACCTTCAGTTGCAGAACAGGGGCTGTCTACTTCACAGCAGCTCACATATTCTTCACATTCATGCTTGGCTTGTCTCAAATGATCTATCTGCCAGGACAAGTTTTCAATCAAAGTTGTCAAGTGCATCATTCAGGCCAGTAGACGCTCTTTGTCCATAGTCTATTATTCCAAGTGGAGAATATTTTGTGATTGGTGCAGTGGAACGTGTTAATCCTAGCCTTCCCTCTATGGTGCAGCAGCTTTCTTCTCATCCTTTTTGAAGAGAGAGAATGTTCTTTCTCATTTATGAATGTCTGTTGAGCAGTCCTTTCCTATACACTCAGATTTTCAGAAAGCGTGGCCATCAGTTCATATTCTCATATTGCTGACCTGGTCAGGCATTTTGAACTGCAGAGACTGGTGTCTTGCTCTCTAATGCCCAGATGGAATCTCTTGTGTATCTTGTGGTATTTGACTAAACTCCCCTATTGAACCATTAGGTGAATCTTCTTTTGAGAACCTTACCCTCAGAACTTTTTTTTGCATGATTTATTGTTTATTAGAGAAAGGAGCAAGCTTCATGCTCTGTCCAAAGAAGCATGCCATTTGCAATTCAGTGGCAATTAAGAGTCTGTTTCTCTCCATTGCCTGCCAGGTTTTGGGGCACAAAACTGAGCTTAGTTTGGCCCATATCAAGCAATCTATCAGCCAGGACAAGTTTGTGAGCAAAGTTGCTAGGTATATATTTCAGGCCAGAAGATTGTCCATATCCAAGTTCTATGATTACAAGTGGAAAATCTTTTGCAATTGGTGCAGTAGGAGAAATGTGAATCCGAATGGTTCCTATGTGAATGCAGTGGCTGATTTTCTTCTTTTCCTATTGAAGAGAGAGAATGCTATGTTTCTACTATTAAGAATTAGAGGGCAGCCCTATCCAACATGCTCAGATTTTCAGAAAGCCTGGCCATTGGTTCAGATCTACATAATTCTAACCTGATCATGTATTTTAAGCTGCGGAGACCACTATGTCCAGATGGAACATCGACATTCAAACCTTTGAATGAAGCTTCTTTCAATAATCTTATCATTGCGACTTTTCCTGCTTTTCTTAGCATCTGCAAGACCATAGAGTGAGTTTTATGTTCTGTCTACAGAAGAAGGTTATTTACAGTTCAGTAGCAATTAAGAGTTGGTTTCACTCCTTTGCCAACTAGTTTTTTTCGGCAGAAAAAGCTTCCTTCTGTAGCTCAACTCACTATATAGACCCCCAGTACAAGTTGTATCTGTGCTAGAGATGACCAGGATCAACTCTTATGATCAGTTAGGGCTTTAAGGTTCTATTTGGCACTTGAAAATAGATAAAGAAGGGTCGGAAGTCTCTTTTCCTTCTCTTATAGCGTTCTGCTGATATTTTGGCGTTTCTAGGTGGATGGCCCAAGTAATCAAGAAGGTTTGTCAGCTCCTAACTGAGAGGGACCTTAGATTCATGAAGGTTTGAGCCATTGCTACCTCATGGGCCTGTCTAACTCATTTATTATTGTAGGATTTTATCAAAGCTGCATTTTTGTGGTCATGCACTACCTTCTCCATTTACCTTTATTCTTGGTTCACCAGAGCAAAGGCACATTTTTCTTTAGGGCCCATAGTCATGTTACAGATATGGTCCAAGCAGATACCAACTTACAACAGTGGACATTACTACTGTAAGGGTGAGGATATCCTTTTTTATACCAGTTTTTTTTTTAAACCAAATTCAGCAACACTATAGTGACAGGTAATGTATTGCCAATATTCATTTGTAGTTTGGATTAGATATTGGGGTGGTAAATTGATTTTAATTGCGTAATACTTGCCTGTCACTACTGTTAGATTCCCTCCTCCAACTCCATTCTGATGTCCCACAGTATTCTTTGTCTCAAGAAAGGGAGATGGATACTGTGCATGGGCCTATGATGTGGGGATCAGACTGGGTCTGTTAATTTTAGTTCTAGTTTTCAGTGTTGCAGTTTTATATTTATACATATTTCCCACATGCTAGCTTGCTTGGTGATTATTTTCAGTTGTAATATTAAAGACAGATAATTATATATTGAAATATATAATACTTTCAAGTCAAGTCATTGTTTCTTAATTGCATCATTTTCAGGTTATTCCTTAGTACAAACATTTGTAAAGTTGTGATAGCAAAGTTTTCTATAAAAGTAAATTACAGAATTATAATTTGTACTCATGGTGTATGAAAAATTAGACAGTTTAAAAATTAGAGACACAAGAAAATGTAAACCTCCATAACAGTAGCTTTTTGTGCATCTTTTTCATGTGTCAGTTATTCTATTTTACAGATCATAGTATTCAGTTTATGATACATGTATTGACGTATTTACTTCATACAGTTTAAAAATCTGTCCCATCTGATGAGATATTGATTTAGATATTACTTTCAATCCCAGATCAGATAAAGCACATTCAATGACCAGAAAAATGGGTAAATTACAGTTCATCTAAATGAATAATTTTGCCTAGTGAATATGAGTAATTCAACCTGGAGAATATTTTTTGTCTGTGTTATTTTTATAACTTAGAGTAGGTTGGGCAACATTTGTTGCGGTTGTACATAAAGCATGCATGATAGACAGCAAGTGGTTTATGGCAAGATAGCCACTAATTAAAAGGAAGTATTTTGTAGCCTTTGGTCAGAGTAGCAATTATATAGACCAAGCGTAATTTGTTAGACTTCCAGGTTTTACTTCAAATGCAGATGGGTAATTAGTACTCTAGGGAAAAGGCACAGAATACTTTATTGGATATTGATCTGACAAAATGTTCACCTGCCATTGAATAGGTCAGACTGATAATTTAAAAGGAAGTGAGATAAAAGGTAAGGATCTAACTTAACATTATTCCCTTTGGTACATGGCAAAGATTGAACAGTTTTTAAAGCCACTGATTATTAGAACATACAGGTTATTGTTGATCCTGGAAAAGAAATAACAAAAAGGTAAGAATCACTCGGGGGTTTTCTTAAGTAGGATTTTTTTTAAATGAAAGTGTGAATTTTTATCCTACAGGTTTATGATATTGCTTGTCACTATTAAACAAGGAAGTTCTTATCTCAGTAAATCTTCCTTACCTAATTCTGTTATTGTTAGTGTTTATATGCATACTCAACACCCTTCATAACTTTTTTTTGTTACTGGTTTCTAAAGTGATTCAATCTAACAAAAGCTGTAATTTTCCAGAATTTAAAAAAAAATTTTTTTACTTTCCAAGACTTTGAGATTTCATATGAATAGGTCGAATCTGGAGTTTTTTCTAAGACCATGCTAAATGAAGTTGATGTTGTAGAGAGTGACATTTGTAGGAAAGAAAAAAGCAAGCAGACTTGGTTCACTAGTCACTCCTGAGGTAGATAAGTCATTGATAATATATCTTTAATATCTTACCGTATGTACTCACTTTTATTTTGAGTCCAACATCAAACTGCACAAATCCAGATATGTCTTTGCATAATGCTAATAAACAGGCATTAACTTACTAAACACTGTATAGAAGATTTAGAGAAATATTTAAGCTTGACATGTTTGACAAATTTTTGAGTGACAATATTGCCAGATTGGATATTGGGAGTTTCTAATAAGAAACTTGTATTTATGCTAATAAAAATAAATTAAGTTAAACTTGTTCATGTGTACTTGACTTCATAATGCACTTGAGACAGAAGAACAAATGTGAACAAGCTCATTCTGTAAATACATGTCACAACACAATGTAATCCATAAACTAACGTCAGGCAATAACCATTTGATTTAATTGGTAAAGAGCAATCTTCAACTGACAGTGTAATAGACAGAAGCAAGAATAAATGAAATTAGGCCAGTATGGTTTGAAACCTATTGATGCTACAATTTTTCGCTGCTGCAAAATAAAGCAGAGAGTAACATGTTTGATTATAACAACAAATCCATCCACCCCTTGAACTTAAATGGTTCCATTCCACTCAGTTGCCAACTACACTAGTAGTGCATGATACAGCCTAGCATCACAGGGACAAGTATGTGGAAATAACAAAAACAGTAATGACCTTATATAAAGAGGGTGAGACAATTAAATGCATTTAACTAATCTTCCTTGTGGCCTTCTGCATTATTTACACAGAGAGTACATATACACAGCTGCACACAGTATAATAATAATAATAATAATAATAATAATAATAATGATAATAATAAAGCATTGATAATAAGCTACATGTATATTTGGAAGTAATTAACAGAAAATTTTTTAAGGAAGTGCTACAGCTAGATACATTGTATACATACAGTACATAAAATAGTGAGACATTTTGCAAGGTTGGAGAATTTACACTTTAAGCAGTAATGTACTTGATAAATCAGACAGGTTCCACTTTTCATCTCAGTAATTGCAAGCTGATGTCATTTGCATTTCTGACATCAATATGTTGAAATAAAATGGTTTGATTCAGGATTTAAGCACATGGGGATATTCATATGCTAGGGTATAGTCATATGTAAGACATATTGTTAAGAAATATTTACATTTATGGAATTAACTTTCAGAGATAAGAGGTAGGGATGGATGGTTGAGGAGCAGCAGGGAGGGTGAACCCTACAAAATTGGATTTGAGCAAACATATCTAAAACAAAGATTTCACATGAAAAAAATTTTAATAAAAGGTCAATAACGTCAAACTGAAACCTCTAACTTTCCGTGATATCACCAGTGATGAGATCACCAGTTATAAGATCACCGGGGTTAGTTCCACGCTGTTACTTCGCCGTTGACTTCGTGTTTATAAAATTTTGTGAGTGATCGTTTATGTAATCGTGCACGTCATTTTGTCAGCTCACCCTCCCTGCTGCTGTAATTAAACCATTGCATTATAATAATGATCGGTGAAGCTCACTCAGCACAATTAGCTCGAGAGCGACTAGAAGCAATCAAGAAATATCTACCTGTCTGTGATTCTGTCAGACAAAAATTACAAGAGCGTCAACAGACACAAGAATAGTTTACAGAATCTGCAGAGCAATTATTTAAACCTATCACTGAAACCACTAAAGGCATTGTTCCTGTGTTAAAAGAAATGGCAAAAGAAACTAAAAAGATAGCAGAGCGAACTAAAAAGACGAAAAAAATTCTACGAGAACTTCTGCCGAAATAGCTGCGGCTCAGCCAACTCAAGAAACAGATCAAGCAGAAGGTGATACTCAACAAGAATCAGAAGCACGAGCCAGGGTTAATCTGTCTGATAAATTCATCGAAGATGTTATTAACGATATCAGACAGGCCAAAAGTATAAACCAAATAGCTGTAAGTACTGTGAAAGGGTATGAGAACCAAAAACAGTTTTTAAAACCTGAATACGCTGATGATGTTGTAAGTTGCGAAAATTGGTACAAATGGATATTTCGTATATATTACGACGTTGATCAAGCTCGGAACAATGATCCAAGATATATAGAATATATTCACATGATAGATAATTATATTTCGTTTATACAATTACCACCAGAACAACAACAACAAGTACGACAACAACAAAAACAGAAGCAGCAAAAAGCACAAACACAACAACAACCATCACTACTGCCAAAACGGCGAGTGCAGCAACGACGACAGAAAGAATCAGAACAACAACAACAATCATCATCCAGCGATGAAGCATTTCATTCCCCCCCAGAAGAACCTTCAGATGTCCCTGATTATTCATTAAGTTCGGATAAAGGTGCAACCGGCAGCTGGCTGCCTCGGAGTGGTATTAATGCTTGAGGAAGTGGTCTTGTTACTTGTCCTAACAGTGTCGTAGCTGACATAGACAGATTAGAAAACAAGCTGGTAATAATTCTCCTGAAATTATCAACGAAATCTCATCCATTTGTCGACGATTATTTACCGGTGGCATCATGGATATTAATGATTATCGGTCTCTCATTAATGAAATTACCGATGATTATTACAGTGACTAAGTCACTGGTTAAACAGTTAAATAATTAATTATAATAGATGATCATACATGCTAATCAACGCAGACCAATCATGGTTAGGGTGGTAAATGGACGATTACCTGTATACGAGACATATTACGGAGATGGATTCGGTGATGTTGTTAAGGGTTTATTTTCGAGAATTGCCCCAAAAGCAATACCGATTGCAAAGCAATTAGGCATGAAAGCTACTGACGTTATTCGTGAATAAGGTATTAGTACTGTTGGTGACGTTACTAGTAAAATATTTTCTACGATCAAGGATAGACTAGCACGATTAATATGACGAAAATCTCAGCCACCAGTAAAATTACCCAGCACTGAAGCGATGCCTGCAAGTGTTAGTAAAGTAATAAATAAAGCTGCAGATGAGAAACTAGCAGCGATGATCGCCGATGAAGGGGAAAAAAATGTAGCAGCAAGTTTGATGGTGGGGAGTGGACTCCCCCGAAGTGGTCTTCGTCTTAGGCGATGATCAATAACATAACATGTTCAAACGTGTATCTAATCCTGCATTTGACATGGACGCACCGGTTCTCAAGGATGAGTCTCTGCATGATTATCAATATTATTCTTACGATGCACGAATACCAAATCAATGTGGACGAATTGAATTACAAGTTCAAGATACGAGTAGATGTTTCTTGCCCGCTGAAGCATTTATCGAGATCGAAGGTGAACTCGTGAAAACAGATGATACTGAATATGCCGCCGATGTCAGTATTGGTTTTGTTAATAACGGTGTCATGGCGTTGTTCGACAGCGCCACGTACATGATCGACGGAAGAAATATTGAATCGATTCAAAAATATGTCAACGTTGCTACGACAATACTTGGTCTTGCGCGATACAGCGATGATTTTTCAAGATCAGCTGGTCCATCTATGATGTTTTCCAAGGACACTTCTGATAGTCCTGAATACAACCAGTATGAAATAGGACGACCAAGGAACTTTGCTAGAAATGCCGACGTGGATGTGCAAAGTATGATTATTAATGTCGACATCAATTTCAACCTCGGATTTAGATCACGTCGAGCAATGTTGCAGGGGGTCCGCAGAAGATTTTCTTGCGCGATTCCACTATCACATATTTTTGGATTCTGCAGAAATTACAAAAGGTCATTTTTGGAGCCAAACATACAGTTGTACTCGTATGAAAAGCAACCGATGATGATGATGCAATATGGAGACCAGCCGATGATGCTGGTAAAGTAATACTGACAAAACTTTCATTGTAGATGCCAGTAATGACTCCAGCAATATCTGTCGAAGATCGGTTACTCGCTTTTATGAGTAGCGGCGGTAAATCAACGTTGTTGTGGCTAACAACAACCACAGATGCTGTTCAAAGTAACGTTAATGGTTTATTTATGTGGCAGATAGCATCACAACAAGGTATCTTTGCGCCACGACGTATATTCGTTGTGCTTCAAAATGCTGCACGAGTAAATAATCAAACGCGTAGTACAATGATATTTGACAAACTCGGTATTTCCAAGGTTTCATTGAGGATAAATGGACATCAAGAACCATCGGAGGATATTTTGTTGAATTTTGAGCTAAATCATGTAGCGCGTGCGTATCATCGTCTGATGTCGTTTATGGGGCATGATCAAAATGTTGATACTGGTTTACAAATATCACAGCTGGATTTTACAACACTGTACCCGATTTAGTACTTTTCGCTGGAACATTTGGATTTGTTTAGGCAGTCTGTCATTGATATACACTTTCGAGCTCGTATTAATGCTGGTGCCGAGTACAGAGCAATCGCCGTTATATTATCCGATAAAGCAATGTTACTTGAAAGTGTTGGTGGCCACATGAGAATCGTTGATGCTCCCGTAGAGAATATGCAAACACTGATTTAAATCAGTATATATATATCATAAATGTCATATCATCATGTTAGCGTCAGTCTGACCCCGGGTCAGATTAAACGACTACAATCACCGTTAGCATCACGATGTGGAACAAAAGTAACATTAAAACACAATCAAATGAGCGCTGCAAATAAATTATCGTTGACCGAATGTCAATTCAAGAGATTCATTGAAGCTAAACATGCCAGTAAAGGAATACGATTAAATCTTTCCGTGGGTGCGATCAAAGATGCTATTAAAACCAGAGGAATATTTCCACTTCTCGCAGCTATCCCAGCATTAATAGCTGCAGCCGCTCCAGCTGTTGCAAAAGCTGCTGCGTTAGGTGCAGTTGGGACAGCTGCTGGAATGGCATTAAAGAAAGCAACAGGAAAAGGATTTTAAAAAAAGACGACGACGAGGACAATCCCGAACGGGATTGGGTCTGAGACTTCCAGGGTCTCGACCAAACAACGTTTTGGGGCGCGGATTAAGAATTCCAGGAACTCAATGATAGTTCCACTATCGAATTTTGATCTTATCAGCGCTGCTAATCAGTTAAATATAAAAAATTTTAGAGGTGTTTTTATGCGTGATCAATTACCGAAAAATCCGGCGCTGTCAGAAACAGGTATTATTAATCTTGATTCATCAACGGGGCCAGGTACTCATTGGGTCGCATACGCCATTGATCCACGTGGAATTATTTATTTTGATTCGTATGGGTTGGCACCACCTGTAGAATTTATGAAATATATTTCACGACGGAACATACCAGTGTGGTATTCAACGCTACCAACACCAACATTAACGGATCCACCAATATGTGGCCGTGAAGCACTAGCAGTACTTGATGCTGTATCAAGATCAACGAAACCGCCTCATAAAGTTGTACACGAATATACATTAAATAATCACTAATCATATAATGGTAGATATTTACAGAAGATCAGCTAAAACTAAAACCCAACAAGCACCAGGTGAAGAATTACTCAAGCGAGTAACAAAACAGATCAATGACGAATTATCTGACATGCGCAATCTTGCCAACGTTGATCCAAACGAACTTGTTGTATTTCAAAACCGTGAAGGAAAATTAAAGACGAGTAATATTTCAATCAACGATATTATTATTCGTAATCGATTATCGTGAGAAGGTCTCATTGCTCTATATGACAAAGAGGGTAAACTTGTTCCTAGTGTTGTTAGTCCGTCGTCGATCCGAGATAGCATAAGTGAACGAGTGTTAAAAGCCGGTGATATAATGAACGGCATCATTAACATGAATAACAATAAAATTATTAGCGTAGGAGAACTGACGGATAATCTCGACGCTGCAACAAAAAGATATGTAGACGATAACAATATTCCTGATGACAACTTCGTTGTCGACGATCAATGATGGAATGACTGCATTTAGAACTGAATTTTTTAATCATGTACAACTGTTTATGAATTTTCGCAGAAACGTGAACAGAACTACTAATGATTTTTTTGGAAGTCCACCAACCGTTGATATTAAACTCACCGACATTAATACAAAACTAAACGATAATCTCAGTAGAATTCCTAGTATCGTTCAAAAAACTAATCTGATTAAAATTCCTCACGGATGAGCTAATAATATCGTGTACACGGTATCATCCGGATCATCAACGTGGACACCGCAAAATAACACTATTAAACATACCGCAGAAGTAACCGATGTGTACAGGTTGTCCGTGTTCAGTTCCGCAAAATTTATAATATTTACTACATTTTCATGGCGTTATTCAACCGATAATTTTTCTGGGACTGTATCTGTAGTGTTAAATAAAGATACCGAAGAAACGTTTATGCTGGTATCAGATGACAAAAACTTAACCTCGGCATCTTACTGGTGGTACATAGAATTTGTAGCTGAAACACCTCCGCTGTTGTTGTCTTAGACAGCGACAACAACTAAAGTATAATGATAGACGCTGGCGCTGATTGCGCTCACAGATACAGATACGATCAAGTAACAACATGGCAGAATAAACTAAAAACCATCATCGATAATTACACAGCAAAACTAAAGAAATATCGTAGACATGCAACCGTCATTGATATCATGGTTTATTCGGTTTCTACGCTAGTTGCTGGAACCGGCGTAGTATTAGCATCGCTAGCGACAATGACAGCGCCGATAATTGTAGCAATCATTGTTTCATTGTCAACGTCGATCGCTGGAATATTTAATATAGTCGCAAAAAAGATAAATACGTGCACGAATGAAAAATTAAACGAGTACACGATGAAATTACATACTGCAACGACTGCATACTCTACATTATCATCGCTAATTTCTTCGTCGCTTAATGATGGAATAATATCTGACGAAGAATTCAGTATCGCAATAAAGATATACAATGAAGTATTCGACGACAACGTCGTCAATGATGTTGTCGCCGGTGATTTAAAACAATAATAGTATAATAATGACAACGTTCGATCAGCAATCGCAGGAATTATTACAACAGATTGTCACCAATACTGTTCCGGTAAGAACCACAATGATATCGGCGAGTTCAACTTCGCCTGAATTCAGTATTAATTTTCCAACTGCAATACCAGCTTCCGAGATAGGTTGGCACAATTACGGGTTTATTATAGTTGGCCCAACATTAGGTCAAAATCATTTGGTGGACTACAACCGAATAATTCATTAGTATTTGCAAATAAAAACAAAGATGATGGAACTCCAGATTGGCAAGTAGTCAGTATTCCAACGGGCAGTTATCAAATCGAACAAATCAACGAAGAATTTCAACGCAGAATTAAATCTATCACAGGAAAAGAATCAAAGATTGCCATTACCATCCACGAACCAACGTTGTTGTTGGCGATCGAAATATCATCGTCGGATTACGTCGTTGATATTTATCAGTCGTCGATCAGATCAGTATTAGGATGGCCAGATATTGCACCTCCATACGAAGGTCCGCCACAGCTGCGCATAGAAGAGTTTTTGACAACTGAACAACAGTTTACAAAGACACCCAGCTACAGAAAACATTTTCCATGGTACATTGATGAATATTTTATTGCCAATGATGGACAAAAAATAGTATTATTACCAGATCTTGTGAAGCAAGATACTGGTTATAATATTGCCGCCGCTGAAACATTCTTTGAACCAATCAAAAATGAAGTTTATAGAAGTAATGAACATGCAAAAAATGTAATTATTGATTTAACAACGAATTACAGCGATGATGTAAAAAAAAATATCATTGATTCAATTAAGCATCTAAACGCAGTAATATCTGACTATACATATATAATACGTGTGATAGATGAAAACGCTAAATTCGCTGAAAAAGTATTTATTAAAAATTATGGTATTGATAAATTGACTAAACGTTTTGATGTAGCGGCTCATTTAGGGGCTTCCGAAGATATTGATTATAATATTATCCCAAAAATCGAACTTAACATTGCAGATACATTTCCAAAAATCCTCGAATCATGGAAAAAAGTATCCCCACCGGCAGGTATTCTCAGATGCAACAACGATTCATACGGTGGCGGCCGTCATGTCTCACCGGGCATCGTCAATATCACATCAACGATCGCTGTCAATCTAGTATGTGATGCCGTCGGCGGCAGTTATCAAGTTGACATTGATAAATCCAATCAGGCCCAACAAGGATACATTCTCTACTCATTTACACCTTAAGTCCCTCCAGGTTATTTGATTGTATCAGAACCAATCAATGTTGTTTATCTGCGATGTCACAGTCATCTCTTATCACGGATACATTTCAAACTTACTGACCAAAATGGCCACTTGCTCGACCTTAGGTCGGAGTTGTTGAATATAAACTTGTATGTGAGATCTTAGAGTGATTCCGCAACGAGAAGCAAAAAAAAAAATATCAAATAATTTTTTTTTCCCCCATTATTTTATCCTTGACATTGTCAGTGACTGTGTCACCAGGGTCAGAAATGAATTATTCTGATGTAACACTATTAGTTTCGTTGTCACTGGGGACGTTGTCACTGGTGACACAATCACTACAGTCACACTCGTCGTCTTTATCTTTAGCCAGTAATTCTTCCACGTCTTTGTTTATCAACTCAGTCACT
Organism: Megalonaias nervosa; assembly: GCA_016617855.1. Taxonomy (NCBI): domain Eukaryota; kingdom Metazoa; phylum Mollusca; class Bivalvia; order Unionida; family Unionidae; genus Megalonaias; species Megalonaias nervosa. The sequence goes on along the minus strand of JAECUM010004605.1, from coordinate 41,160 downwards.
GCCATGATATCTCTCAGCTGTTTTATACGAGCATGTACGAGTCTTTTCGTTTCGTATTCGTGAGATAATTCTAACCTAACCCGCTCGATGGCCTGTGATAACGGTACAAATAATTTCACCTGCGCATCCGTGATTGCCGCCAGCGATCGTAACATTGCCTGCTGAATTATCTTTATGAATCGATAATCGGTGGGTAAGGTATATCTATTTTCTGACCTCCGAAATTGTAATGATTCAAAGTCGCTCATTATTTTTTCAGGATCAAGTTGGTCAGATATTTTTACGCCGCCGTTTTGTAATTTCTTAATAGCAGAAATAATTGATGTGATATTTTCGTGATTCATTATTTTTTATATTATAAATTATTTGTTTAAATAAAAATGTATTCTGAATAAAAATAAAATATTTTAGAAAATCTGACTGAATTCACGATTTTGATGGGTATATTACCCGTCAAATTCAGAACATCTGACCAAAGTCACAATATTGTTGGGTATATTGCCCATCAAATTCATAAAATCTGTACAGAATTCCAACACTGACGGGCATTATACCCGTCAAATTCAGATAATCTGTACAGAATTCGCAACAAAGTTACGTATAATACCCGTCAAATTCATAAATTCTGTACAAAATTTATAAAAAAATCTGAATCATAATAAATATTTATATTTTACAGGCATTATACCTGTCAAATTTATAAATTCTGTACAGATTTCATAAAAAAAATCTGAATCAGAATAAATATTTATAAAAAAATCTGAATCAGAATAAATATTTATAAAAAATAAAATATTTTACAGAATCTGTACAGAATTCGCAACACTGACGGGTATAATGCCCATCAAATTTATAAAATCTGTACAAAATTCCAATGCTGACGGGTAATATACCCATCAAATTCAGAAAATCTGACCAAAGTCACAATTTTGATGGGTATATTACCTATCAAATTTAGAAAATCTGACTGAATTTCATAAAAAATAAAATTTTATTATAATAAAAGTATTTCTGAATCAGATAAAATATTTAAAATATATTCTGAATCAAATAAATATAAAAATATATTCTGAATCAGATTTATAATAAAAATATATTCTGATTCATAAAAGAATCAAAAATAAAAATATATTATTTCTGAATCACATAAAAATAAAAATATATATTTTATAAATTCAAAAATAAACAGCAGCGATGACGCTCAGTCTACCATTCCAGTGGGTCCCTTTTGCCAGTAAAGCCTTTACCAATAAGATCCTAAGAGTCCCATGTTGGGGCCTTAAGCCCATGGGGCACTCTTCATCGTTAAGACCTGTCTTATGGTCCACAGGCACCTTATTGAGACTTTTTGGTCCAGCGGACATTCTTTCTGAATGTCCCTATGTGGGTACCCTTCCTTGACGTTGACAGTGGTTACGAGTTCACATCACCCTGCTGTTTATTTTGGGGACGCAAGCACATATCGATTTCATGTAACCCCCACCAAATCAAACCCCAGGGTAAGTGCAAAACTGCACCCACCACGTTGTTCGACGTGGTGAGGGTACATGAAATCTCATGGGGCTGCTTGTGCCCCCACTATAATAGCATCTGTCGCCGAATGCAAGATAATATATCTTTAGCATTTTTGGAGACTCGAACACGCAGCGTTTACACTAGTGGATCCACACGCAAACGCCTTAACCACACAGCTATCGGAGCTGTTATGAATTACAGTTAAATTTAAGTATATAACTACTCGCAAGCCAGAACTATCCAGCAGTGATGCATGGATCAATATATTCCAGTTCTTTCCGCGTGCTACAGTCTGAACAAAAAAATCGATAATGATGACCACACACACGGCTTATGAAAAATCTGAATAACCTACTATAATAACAAAAAAAAAGGGAGACAACTACTTGATTGCTCTATCAGCGATGACGGATTTATCTCACTTCATTATACATACCGGAATGTAATTCTTTGATTTAATTTTTTCGAAAATGATGATTTAGTAATATTATCTGCCAAATGTTGTACCGAACGCGGGATGATACCAAAATATTTACCAGCAGCATTTATAGAATTAAAAATTATTTCTTCACCAGTCTCTGTATTTATGGATATAACCGATCTCTTTTCAAATATTTTACATTTTCCAGTATTTCCACATGCAGAATTTTGACTTTGTGTAACAACTTCAAGATTACATAAAGAGTTATTTTGTTTATTACCGTCAATATGATTAATTACAAGTCCGTCTTCGATGACCCCATGAAAACATTCAAATACAAACCTATGGGAGTAATAATTTTTATTTCCTGCACTGAATCTGAGATAACCAATACCATTATCAGAACCAACTGGGTTTTTCTTTTGACAGTGTCTGATGACACCATCACGAGAAGCTTCATAATTTTTAAATATTGGATGCTTTACAAAATTCATTTTTATATATAATATTATTTGTCTAAATGATAATCTTGAAATCTGGCCAGATAGTCTTCAGCGGTTTTTAACAGAGACTCACCTGACGATTTCTTATCGTAATATCGTTTCAACCCTCTGTATCTTTTACCACCACACACTACACATAACCGTGTTTCTCCTCTGACTCCAACGCCGCATCGTAAACATGGTTTTGGTCCTAGACTACCTTTTCGGAAACTTTGCATATGTTGGCCACAAAATTCATTTACGCATGATTTATTACAAGGAGTTGAAAATCCTATCATAAGCCATCGGCATTGATTGTTTGTTTGAATCATTATATATATAATTAAAGTTTAATTAAACATATATATTTGTCTTAAATATAGTATGGAGGAATTTGAGAGATTATCCACAATCGAACCTTCCACCTCAAGATTTGATCTTGACAAATTACCAAAATCTAAATTTAATTTTTCCATGCAGGATCTGGCTTTGATAAATACTGATATAACCGATCGTATCCGTGAAGGTAAAAAAGAATTTCGCAATGATGGCGCGGCTCATACTTGGTCGACATTCAGGATTATGAACAACACCAGTGGTGTTGTTGTCAATGCTAGAATGAGTGATGAGTGAGGTAAAAATATTCTTAACTACCTCGACAATCAGCGATATATTATTTTAGTAAAATTTATTGTTCAGACAGATGATGATACTTGGATTATTTGTGACAAACGCGAACCTGTACGACTTCATACTGGAAATAATACTGTTACATTAAATAAACAATCCAAGCCAGGTGTGCTAACCGGTATTGATAAACCTTATTATGAACGAGCATATCCTGTTACTGCGGTTATATATGCAATATATCCGCTAAATAATAAACCCAGCGTTGGGGATCTCAAACCAATGAAAATTTCAAGACTAAACTGCGTAGCTGAACGAGTTATGGAACATTTCTCAAAAGCAATACGCGGAAACGGTTTAACAGATAAGACGTAAAAAAATAAATGCGTGGGCAGAAACAGTTAGAGATACCGGAGCATCTATCAGCAATGTTGCTGAGCTAGAAAAGAAATTAAGATTTCCAATAACAGTAAAAACACTAACCGGAGAAATTTTGTACAAACAGAAATATACAAAAATGGATCTCCAATAACAATCATTGATCATAACCCACATGCATGGACCGATGCTGTAACAATATTTCCATGAGATAGGACAGTTAAATTTTATGTCAGTTATATATTTGATGCTATCACCGATATTAGCAAGAATGATCCTGTATCTGTTTGGTTATTTCAGAGTTCAGAATCCGCATATTACGATCAGTTTGTAAAACCTAACGGTGAAATTTATTAAAGAGAATCTCTTCATGAAGAAATGAAGAATCCTGCACAACGCCTTTGGTGTGAATATAATTCCGACAACGTCGAAGTTGAGCAATTACTGAATAATTGTTTTACAGTTCCATCAGTTGCGGCTCACTTTACTCAGAAGAAAAATTCGTGGTCACCGACACGATCAGAATTCCTCGAAGTTGTTCAACGTAGTTGTGTCGAATATGGACATGGCGGATTATGGAATACCAAATACGATCATCATAAAGTTATATCGGTTGAAATGGTTGCATGTTATCCTGGGAGTTTTCTTGGATACGGAGAATGTTCTAAATACTTTGATAGATTCGGCCATCCCACACACAAGATGACAAGAGTTGCGATAAATGGACAATTACCAATTGATTTAACCGGATTCGTTTATGTAAAATCGTTTAAGTTCCATGATAATCTTCATCCGATCGTTTATGCGTGGTTTGGTAGACATTTCTCAGAAAAATGTTGAGTTCCAACGGTGTTATTACGATACATGCGTGATGCGGGAATATTAACGTCGTTGATGGTCAGTGAAGCTATTATATCGTATCATTCACAGAAACAAGTTTGGTTACCACAACAAAAGCAACATTCACCGCTAACGGATTGGGATACAATCGATTATGAAAATAAAGTTGCAAAAGATCTCGGTAGGAAAATAATCGGTAAATTTACTCAGAGCGGTTTGTATGATCATAAACGGCATTGTACAAAATTAATCATGGATGATGCTGAGTTAGATTTTATAATTACTGATACAACGAACAAAGGAACATTTATAAGCAGAAGCAATGCTTATTTGTCAGATGGAACCAAACTAGGTACAGTAGTGAGTTATATTGATGGTGAATCACCGCAATTTACTCATTTAAGGTCTTCTATGCTCGCTTACGTTTCTATAAATTTATTGTCAATGATAAATAGATTTCCTTGTTACGCTGTCAGAGTTGCTATGGATTCGTTTTATATAAATAAAAAATATTTAGATTTGGTAAAACCGTTACCCGGTAGCGGCGAATGGGGATCATGGAGAATAAAACAAGAAAGTATACTCGATTATTCTGAAACACTCGACGTTGATATCAAAGAAATATACTACGGTAATGACAATCAAATACTAGTATCAGCATCACCATCTGTATTCGATCCCGTGGCTAGACATAAAACCATTTATCTCAGTGGACCTGGAGGTTCTGGTAAAACAACACATGCAATTGAATTATTTCGGCAGAGTTCGTTGGACATGATTGTGTTGACACCTACACACAGACTAGCCAGAGAAATAAAACAACGAGGAGTAAAATCGTGTACATATCATAGTTTTTTCAGATGGTGTAGAGATATGTGGACACCTGAGCGAATGGGTGAGAAATATATTCCGAAAATCATCATCTGGGATGAGATTTGTACAGTATCGTTAGAAACATTAAAAATATTTCTTGATTGGTTACTGACAAAAAATACTGCTGTGATTATGTGCGGCGATCATGGTCAACCACCACCCTTCATCGGTCAATCTCTGCACGAGTGGTTAAAATCATTTGTGGATTATTATGGAGAAATAAATGATGATCATAGAGCTATTGATGAACCCCTGAAAGAATTTAAAAGATTAATCAGACTACAGCCAGATAGAATACAATGTGAGATAATGCATGAAATAATTCCAGAAACTCCTGTGAACGATTTTTGGAATTTATGGAGACCAAATGATTTGATAGTTGCGAGTAGAAAAATAGTTTGTGATGAATTACAAGAAAAATTATTTCTGTTGCACAAGGAAAGATTTCCAATGTTACCTGTGCCGTTGTGTTATTGCCCAGCAGATACTCGATGACAGAATATTGAAGTTGAAATTCCAGGAACAGATGAAAAACAAAATCTTGTATTGAATGATATTGTTTTGGTTGATGTTGATGTTGTTGAGAGCGCGTTGAGTATGAATAACTCACCGTGGAAACTGGGATATGCTGTAATGATTCACTCATCACAAGGACTAACTATTACTGATACAAATATCTGGATTGTCGATGATAGAATAGAATGGTCAAATTTAGTTTATCTCGCAGTATCTAGAGTCAGGAGAATATCTCAACTACATAGAGTTGTCATAAACTCCACAGAAAATAATAATCAAGATGTTAGTGACACCGAAGGTGTTATTGGTGTAATAAGAAAAAAATTATCCGGTTATAAGCAGTGTGACAAAAAAATAATCGTGATTTTGATATTGATGCTGAATTTATTATGACGCTAAAACAACAACAGAATAATTGTTGTGTAATTTGTAACTGTCACATGTTGTGGAAGTATTCTTGTAATAATCCAAAACAATTTACCGTGGATAGAATTAATAGTGATCTTGGTCATACACGTGATAATGTGACGCTGACCTGTCTTGAATGTAATCGACGCAGGGGTGCTAGTTTACAAAAGTGAACGCGGTGGTAATTGTGTGTCTTTAGGAATTATTTGTAATTGTTTGCGAACAAATCCACGCTGAGGAGCAGTTGAATCCAGTCTGTAGATGGCAGGTCTACCTGTGGACCTTACCACACTAGAAATTTTATGTGTAGTCACACTCCAGATAGGATCAGTTGCTCTTTTTTTACCACCTACAAGTTCACTAGGTTCATATAAATATCTTAGTCACATTACCTAACACTGGCTGAGAGGAAGATTCACGTCGGCGTATTGGTATATATTTTTTTGTGATTGCATTAAAAGGTTTCATAGAAGTTGCACGAGTAATCTCATTATTTAACCCAGCTATCACACTTGGTAACCTTGCACCCATTCACGAGATCTTGTATCTGTATAAATTATTTCCTTCGCATACTGGTATTACACTAACTGCTCAGCAAGTGTTCGATTAAATCTTTCAACGATTGCCCGATCACGATGAATTTCAGTGTGTCCTCGTCTGATTTTCACGTTATGTTTTTTCATCAGCGATGATACTGCACCGAGAAATTCTTTGCCAGGATCAACCTGTAGCAACCGTGGCCATCGTAGACCACCACGTTGATAAATTCGTTCAAACGCAGATGCAACTTCATTTGCTGTCTTTGTTGACAGTGGTTCTGCTTCTTTATATCCACTTGCAACGTCAGCGACAGTTGGTGCGTATTTGTATGTGCGTGATTTACGTCCACGTGTTTTAATAGTATCATGTGGTAAAAATAAAATATCTGCTTGATGAACTTCATTGGGAATGCTGACATCAAAATGTGCATACTGAATTTTTTTAGGTGGTGGTAAATAAATTTGCCATATAGCTTGTCGTGCTAATCACGCTGCAGCAACAGCACGTGAAACCTTTGCAGCCTCAGCAAGTTTACTAATTGCTGCTTTGCCCTTCCAATATCCTCTCGGGGAATAATAAATGGACTCCATTATAATAATCATATTATTAATTACCTAACCCCTAACATAATTTTACCTTTCATACCAACTGTTACCAGAAAAGCAGCTAATTTTTCTCGAAACGATTTGTCTTTTATATTATTTATGGCATGAATTAATTTGATATTGGCGAGATGTCGCTGTTGTAAATCTTTACTTTGATAAGCAATATCGTGAATGTAACACGCTTGATCAATCTTGTTTATGGGATATTCTCCAGGTCGCGGTTGATCTTGATTGTCAAGACGGATATCTAAGCGAGTTCCTGGCCCACAGTAATTATAACCCGGTAAGTGTTTTTCCCCGGGATATTTCGCCTATGGTAATCCTGGTAATTTTCCCAACAAAGCAGCAATATCACCTCCCGTAGCTATATTTGAAATAAATTTATATTTTTTTGTGCCACACTTTTCACATTTACCTGTCAGTGCACACTTTTTATTTTTTGTTATTATTGTTGTTAATCCAGTGGTGGACGTGGCTGCACGGCATCGAACACAATATAAATTCATATTATTTATTGTATGGATATAATTGACTTTTCTGCGATACGAAAACAAGAACCAGTAAAACTTCACCCAGCGCTACCGAATTCTATCAGAATGATAATAATAGGTCCATCTGGATCAGGCAAAACACAATTATTGCTTAATCTGATAATGAGATGGCTGAAGTGGGATAAATTATATTTAGTAGCTCCATCTGTAGATGACCAGCGATGCTATGAAGTACTTAAGGATTTTAATGAAAATGCAAAGTTGCTGAATGAAGACAGTGATGTTATTGATTTTATCACCGATATTGATGAAGCGCCATCTGTAAATGACCTTGATGGAAGTATTAATAATTTAGTAGTGTACGATGATGTCATGCTTGACAAACAATCAAATCCAGCTAGGATATTTTCCAGAGGCAGGCATAAAAATACAGACGTGATTTATGTTACACAGCGTTATACACAAATACCTAAAGTAATCAGAGATAACTGCAATATTTTGGTTGTGTTTAACGGAGTTGATAATCATACGCTGCAAAATATTTATTATATTTGGTGTTCAGGGGACATGGAAATGATTAAGTTCAAACACTTTTTTCTAAAGCACAAGCTACCCCGTTTGGTTTTATAACAATAAATTTGCATGATCCGAGGTCAAGATATCGTGATGGACTTGATACAATATTTGGATAAAAACCACAGCAGCAGGGAGGGTGGGCTAACAAAAATTGCATGCATGATTACATAAACGATCACTCACAAAATCTTATAAACACAAAGTCAACGGCGAAGTAACAGCGCGAACTAACCCCCGGTGATCTCATCACTGGTGATACTACGGAAAGTTAGAGGTTTCAGTTTGACGTTATTGACCTTTTTTCAATTTTTTTTGTGTGAAATCTTTGTTTTAGATATGTTTGCTCGAATCCAATTTTGTAGGGTTCACCCTCCCTGCTGCTTGAGGGTACACCTTTACATATATGTGGTAATGATCAAAACTGCTCCTGACTAATGTCTGACAACAGTCAATGAATTTTCAAAACCTTTGCAGCGTATTTATACACTGGTATGGTAATTTTTCATTTAGGTTAACTTGTACATGTTTTTTATAGTAGGCAAACTCTGACTGTAACTCTATAATAATAATAATAATAATAATAATAATGCTTTATTTGTAGAGTATGTTCCTTTTAGTTAAAGACTATTCTCACTTTGTCTATCATACAACAAATTAATAGTAATTACTGTTCAGTTGAACATGTCTTAAATATTATAAGGACTAAATTCTATTATGGTCTGTTAGTAACATGAAGTTGCTCATGATATTGTTTCTTTAAGTAACTAATATTTTCTGCAGATTTTACATGCAGTGAAAGAATATTGCATGAACTATGAGAATACTGGAAGCTTTTGTTTAATTGCTCTGTTCTTTTTTGTTGGTGTATGAAGATTTCCATGTGTTGTTGACCTCCACATATAAAGTATAGTCTCTGAGTACTGTATATGCTCTGGTGCTTCGTCATGAAGATATTTATGTACAAGAACTGCCTCCTGAAAATCAGTCCTTTCATATATTGCTAGTAATTTTGGTTTTGCAAACAGTACTTTTGATGCATAATTAATAGATGCATCTCAAATAACATGTTTCTCTATTCTAAATTATAAATTCTGATATTTGGGACAGTTTCCACATTGAGTAGAACAATAATCCAGAATATGAAGAGTATATATAATGTACTTTCTCTCTCTTTCTCTCTCTCTCTCTCTCTCTCTCTCTCTCTCTCTCTATATATATATATATATATATATATATATATATATATATATAACACAATACATAGGTTCAGTATAAAAATATATAAATAATCTTTGGCATAAAAGGGGCAAATCATGTCACTGCACCAGCCAGGCTCTGAATTTTTCTATAGGATACCTCAGGAAGAGAGACTTGGGGGAGTTTGTTGGGTTGTGAAGAATGTTCAATACCTGCAAGGGGCTGTTATGAGGTATATGGGGACACTGATAACCGAAACTCGATAAGTCTGATCCTGAGGATTGCAATGATAACAAACATCAGCCGATACTCCATACATGCATCATAGGAAGCAGGTATGAAGTATATGGGCATAATAGTTGAGTACATTTAAGTACTGACACAAATTGGGGGTCAAAAGCAAAAGTTGTGAATGCATAAAACTTGGCAATTCCCAAATGAGGTAAAGAGAGTCCTGTGACTATAGAACAGTGTGACTGTAACAAAGGCCCCCAATTTATGGAAATGTAAGGATAAATACAGATAATAATGGTTGAAAATGCAATAACATGGAAAACGCATGAACTAGGTTATCTATATATAAGGTATATTTGTATGACTCTGTGGTCATAAACTAAGTAACAGAAAGAAGCAAAGTCAGCAAGTTTCATAAACTTTACAAGTAATTTAATTATTAAAGTTATAAATGAAAATGTGAGAGGAACTTAGTATTATGAATTGAATCTAAATTAATCCTGAAATAATTATATTAACGTCCAAAAGAATGAAAAGTTCCATATAAACTTCAGAACTGGAAATGTACAGGTTTGCCAAGAATTGTGACCTTTTCAAAATAGCATTGTCCAGAACTCCTTTGAATAATTCACAATAGTTCCAGAATAATATTATAGTCCAAATAATGAGCACTTTCTGTTTATGCTGAACAGTCCAAATAAATGTTTTTCCTCTCATATAATATCTGAGTACAACATAAAACACATTTGCAAACTTGATGTTACAAGAAGAATACAAGAAATAAGAATGACTCCAAAATAGGAATGAAATCTGATTGCTAAGTTCTTTCCTTATATACACCTTCAAGAGTCTATGATGACTATATGTCGCAATTTACCCCACATGACAGATTAATATTCAGTCTAATATTTCAAAATACCGATTCATGGGACCTAACTCGTCCGATAGGAATTAACTTCATTCTTCAAAGACACCAACTGGCCGATTTGTCCAATTGGAAAAAGGCCAAATCTCATAAACATATTTACTAAGAATTTTATTATTAGTAACTGTCAACACATATATAAGCATCTATTAATAGATCCTATGCAATTTTATGTTCTTTAATATCTTTAAAATAGGACCTATACACATACAAAATCCAACTATATATAGTCACTACAATTTACAGTCATGAATAAAAATTACAGATAAAATCATGTGCCAGGAGTTACAAAAAATATAGATATACATAATTTATAATTCTTTACTCCACTGAATAGGGCAGTTTTAGGTTACAATTCTTTACAATTATTGTCAGAATGGTCATCCCATTTTCCATTATTACCTGAATAGTAAACTATACTATTGCTGAATGTAGACATTCTGTGCTCAGAAATTTAGATGGTGGTTATGTTCTCAGATAGACCACAAATTTTATAATTCTTGCCATAGGACTTGGGTGATGATGATTTTAATGTTGTTTCTATTAGCCCCATTTCAGTGTTTTTTCTATTTGTCATGCCAAGAGCATTTTCTCTGGATCTTCTGAATTGACAAATCACAATGGTGCTATATACAATCTGATCCCATTTACAGAAACTGATTCAACATCTTAGATTCTCTATGTACTACCAGTAAATCACTCAGTGGATGTGCCAGTAGCTTCTCGTGGGTCGGTGGTTCTTTCCGGGGATTTCCCGGTTTCTTCTCCACCATTAATACTGGCCACCATGTATAGCCTATCGTGTGCTGAAAAACAGCGTTAAACCCTACAACAACAACAAAAATTTCCTATGGCTGCAAAGTTAATATTATAACCAGCATTTCTGCATGGAATCCACAAACTGTAAAAAACAAGACTTTATGAAAATGGGTTTGTAAGAATGGCAGCAATACAAGAGAGTCATTTAAGTTCAGTTAATGTTACAGTAATGAATTTAGGAATTTCATAAAAAGGTGTTAATATAGGCCATATCATTATTCAAAGCATCAGAGAGAAACTTTATCAAATGAAACTTGGTTAATTTTACCAGATAACAATGTGCAGTTGTTTGGCATCTGAGACATGGTGTTGACAGAAAGTTAAACTGATAATTTTCTCATTGTTGAGCATTGTTGACAGAGGAAGGAAAGCATGAGGTGGAGGACTTCTAGCACACATCAGAAATAATTTAGTTGCAAATATAATGCATGATCTTGAATAAAAAGAAGTTGAGTCAATATAGCATCGGATCATCTCAGAAAAGAACCATACTCTATTTAGTGGTTTCATCATAGACATCTATCTTCAGATGTTGACTGGAACAAACATTCTGAATCTGAAATAGGGGAAGTTATATTGCACCTTATGTGACATAAATTGGGACCTCCTTATATGAACAAATAAAGTGTGGTTGGATTTTATTGAACTTTTGAGATTTTACAGTTAATTAATTAACCCATTAGAGCTGTGGTTCCCAAGCCCTGTATTGGGACCCAAATCAGGGTCACAAGGATGTTCTGGAGAGTCATGGAGGGTTGCCAGGATTTTTTTGAGGGATAAAACTTATCAAAATGTGGAAACGGGGTTGTTAGGCTCAGAAAAATTAATTTGTAGGTTAATGGCCAAAAATGCTTGGGAACCACTGTACTAGAGTAACATCTACTTCAAAAATACTTACAGACCATATAAGCACAGAATATCCAGGAAACTCTTTCAAACATTTCTGTTCAAGAAATTGGTTAAGTAATCATTTGGGAGTTTTCCTCATTGGAAACACAGTGTAACAGTAGGAACAAAGAATGGTCACAATCCATGATATATAGGTCTTTGACAAATTTTGATAATAATTATTTCTTGAGGATTTTGAGCAAATCCCATCGGATACTTCCAGACATTGTTTGAGGATACTGATAGTGTTTTAGCGCTTGTCCCATATTTTTGTGGATGTTGCTGATAAACATGCACCATCATAGACATAAATTGAAACATAATCATCAATCTGGCTAGTTCACACTAGAGGAGTAAGATCCCCTGAAATATTCAGGTATTGATAATCAATGCAGACTGGAGAAATAAATTAAACAAAATACTTAAGCAAGCTAAGAGAAACCATTATTAAAGATTTCTGATGATAATAAAAATGCCAGAAATAATTAGGAAAATTTTAAAGGAATTTTAAGCATGTAGATGAACATAAATGAAGCAGATAAAATTGTCACTAAAAATAATGGGAAAATATGTTTATGATCCAGATGACTTTGCAAATATTTTCAATGAACACCTGTACACACTGCAGGTAAAAATTAAAATAATATTGGTTCAAATCTGATAATTTATAACTAAAATGTTTTTGTTCTGCACTTTCAGATATTGTTAAAACTGGGTTCCAAGTTTGTTTTGAATTAATTAACAAAAACATTAATTTTTCTTAATCTACTGGATTAATTTTTTTAGAGTATATCCAATATGGAGATCTGTGCAGGATCATATTTTAAAATCATAATCATCTGCTTTTGCCTTTGATGATTGTCCTGTTATTTAAGGGTTCATCTCATCTATCTTATGATCTCAGTTATAAAGTGTTTAAATCTGTTCAAGATTTTCTCATGATTTTCCTTAGTTTCTTCATATGTTAAATGGTTACTTATATTACCTGTGTCAATATTATTATCTGTATCATGCATTCACTCATGGTTGTCTTTCTCGCTCTTTGGCCTAAGTGGTTAGAGTGAACACCTTGGATGTGGGAGGTCACAGGTTCAAACCCTGACCAAGTCATACCAAAGACGTATAAAAATGGTACTAACAGCTGCCTCGCTTGGCACTCAGCATTAAGAGGTTAGTGCTGGGACTGGTCAGCCTGATGTCACTATAATGTGACAGGGTGGGATATGATACCACACGTCTACTGCATGATGCCCCAGTGCTAAACAGCACTATAACTGTCACACTACAGACATCGTAGCAATATAATTCAGATTGTTAAAGCTACATTTAAATCCAAAAACAAACACTTGCTGTTTCTCACCCTCTGTCCCTTTCTCCCTGCCTCATGTATTATGTTAAGTACTTTTATGTAGGGGAAGGGCTGTACCTAAGTTGGAGGTATTGTTATCCAACTGCAGTTGCTTCATTAATATGGCAATAAAATATGTTTAAATTATTAAAACAAAAACAAACAAAAAAAAACCACAACATGATAAATCCCCGACTTATTAACATAGCTGCATCAGGTATTGCTCTCAGTGTTATCTTTCTCTGTAATCATGGAACCATGGTGACTCAGTGTCTAGTGTGCTGGACTTGTGGCAAAAAGGGTGTGAGTTCAAATCCTACCACCAGAACAGCCTGGGTCAGCTACCATGGTGTGCTCTTGGGCAAGGCACTTTACTCCAATTGCCAATAATCTGTTTGTGTTGGTGTGCCATGAAGCAACAAACCAAATCAAATTCTGTGCAATCACAGTCAGAGAATAAGTCAGTGTTATGGCTCTATGGTATTAAAATAAGTAATAGAAAAGAGTGAGAAGCAACAAGCTTTGTAAAATTGAACAAATAATTTATTTCCCTTGAATACAAAGTAAAACTGTATAAAAGGGAATTTGTGGTATTGTGAATGAAATCCTAAATAATCCTAGGATTACAGGCACAAGTCCTAATAATTTAAGTTCTGAATAAACTTGAATGGAAATCCAAATTAAATCCAGTGCTGAAAGTTTTGATGTGCCTGTGGTGGCCCATGTTATGGTGATGTACCAACAGTTTTTTGTTGGATCACAATAATACAATCCAAGAATTAAATCCTTATTTGAAATTTCAGTATCAATTCAAGTCTCAGTTTCCAAGAATGTTTTTTTTTTTTAAATCACTTTGTACTTCAAGAGAAGAATCACTTGAATTAAATAAGTTGAATAAATAAGATTGTAACCCAAATGAATTTCTGGACACAACAATAATATATCTGATTCTGCCTCAAGTGCGTATGTGTGCTCATACAGATGTGTTGTGTGTGAACATGTTCATTATTATTAACTTTTTATTTTCATAATAGAAGTTCTTATGGCAGGTTAGTTCTTACTTGTAACTAATTAAGGCATTCTTTGAAAATATTAATATTATTACTTTCTCAAAGAACACAGTCTGTAACGCTTGAAGGTAATTCATTAGATCATGTTCCTGTTACTTCTAGAGTGCATTGGGGTACCATTATATGATCCAGAAAGTCTGTAATTTGAATCTTTTATGTCAGTAGTGTTTTCAATTTGTGCGGATTGTATTTTCTATGCACACACGGTAATCTTCAATTTAATTAGGGCTTTCCACATTTCTACAGAAAAAGAAGTCACATTTAACACATTTCAAAACATTATATTGAGAAAGCTTTTGAAGCAGGTAAATCAGATTTATGATGTTATTTTGAATGAATGAATAAAGAAGCACAAGAACAGAATTTTTTATAATCATTTACAAGAAAAGAAAAATGTATTTATTTCTTGCTTAAAATGACATGTTTTTCCATCTCACTCTCTCCACCCACAAAATCTTTTAATCCATATATTTTTCTAACTTTGAAAAGTTGTTAAAACTTTTTCATCAGAGATTGTATAGAGTGCAGTAATATGTAGGTTCTTTACTGATCATGGTATGAATCCTGTATGTATTCATTTATAATGCCTTGTAGATTTATTATTGTAGTAGTCATCATGGAAGGTTGGTCTGTTGACTTAATGATCTTCTTTACTAAATTAAGTCATTATTATTATCATTATTATTATTATTAATCACAAACTAAATTGTGTTTCTTTTTTCCTGTCCTCATTCTCAACCAGAGACTTTTAATGACTACTCCGCAATAGTGAATCTGAGCCAAAAAGTATTTGATTGTTGACCCATGCATCCAATGGTCTTTTTATAAATTAAACAGACAAAGGGTATTAAAAAATATTGCATGAATTTCAAGAAGTAGTCAGGATAAATGATGATATGAATTTTAAAGACCGCAAATTTTCTCATTTTCAATTAGTAGTGATACTTTCCATTAAGAGGTGGACACCATAGAAATTATACCAGATTTTGTCTACTATGGACAATATAAACGTTCTTGTAAAGACTGATCAGTCACTGGATGTGGCTAAAAGGAGTCAGATATATTGGTATTGACATGAAACTTAGATAAGCAATTATGCAGCGGATATATTACAGAGCACACATTTTATCTTCAGACAGGAACTTGGCCAGTGAGGGTAATAATAATGCATTGAAGACTGGATGTGAGATTTACACATTATAAATTGATTTCACCTGTCAGACCACTGGATGAAAGAACTAAGAGCACTTCACACAAATGCATCCATGATCTACTTAGGGGAGAGAATTGTAGTGAGAGAATGTGCAAGCAAGTTTTCATTTCAAAGTAGAGTATTGTGATATGTTACACTTTAAGGTTGAACAAAGGGAAAAAAAATAATTGTTTGAAATTTATATGGTTAACAAGGGTAGAATAAAAGTCTGTCAAAAACACCACTTCACCCTCCTGAGCCTAACTCGTTCGTTTTTTACATTTTGTTTTTTTGGTGAGGGGTTTTTTTTTGATGAAGTGAAAGTTGGTAAAACAATGTTAGCCAAGGAAGTAACAAATTATCTACACTGTTAACCTATTTTTGATGTGGAGTCATATAACAAATTATAAACTGAACTTGCTGAATCTTGTCCAAATCTTTCACATACATTTATATTTGAGATATTTAATTTGACAGATGTTACAATGCTTTGCTGAAATAAGAAATTGGTTTATTTTGCTCATCAAATAGAGCTTGCAGACTTGTCCTGGATAGTGTCAAAAACATCCCAAACGCAATGAATGATATTAAAGTTCCATCAGTAATTGAATAAATATTTTTGAGAAAGGCTAATCTTAATGCACCAAGTTTAACCAATATGGCCCATAATACTGAGAAACCATTTCATACAGGAAAACAAGGCAGCACTCCCAATTTAAGATCAATTTCCGCTAATCATGTTTGCATTCCAAAACCAGATAAAATAAGCATTTTCAATATTTCAGGCCACTGATTTGGAATAGATTCCCAAAGAAAATCAGAGAAAGTACAAATATAAATGCATTTCATGATAGTCTAATTCAGTGCATGAAATGCAGAACCTGTTTTATTTGACAAAGTCATTACAACTTCAAAGCTTCAACTCTCAAACCCTCTGCTCTGTTACCACACTATTTTGATACTGTATATACATCATTATGGCATGTTCTTATCATATTTGCAGTTTATTAAGTTTATATCCAAATTTTATGCTTATTGTTACTTAGTTTATTCCACTAGATAGAATTAAGAGTTGCCTGTGCTGTTCCTATTGCATTTGCCAACTATATACTATGTGTGTAAATATGCAAATAATAGAGGGTCACAAGGTGGGTTAGTTCAGTGCAGCTAATAGTGTTACCCTCTTTAAATAAAGTCATTAATAATAATAATAATAATAATAATAATAATAATAATAATAATAATTATTATTATTATTATTATTATTATTATTATTATTAGTCAAAATGTAGATAGCACTTCTCAGGGGAGTTTTTCATTCTGGGTGCAAAAGGAAAAAGTGGATGTTTAAATGTATATACTTTTTCCCCTATGGGCAATGCAGAATCAGCTTAGGATTACATTTGCAAGTGCCAATGTATTTATGTTATCATTTAATGGAATTCAAGATTTTCATCAGCAGACTAATAAAATTTGTTAAAAAATGACAAATATTCATTTCGTTCATAAAAATAGTTTTCAAAAAGTTACAGCTAAGGACCGCTCCGGTGGCCTAGTGGTTAGAGCATCCGCCTTGGATGTGGGAGGTCATGGGTTTGATCCCCGGCCGAGTCATACCAAAGACATATCAAAATAGTACTATCAGCTGCCTCACTTGGTGCTTGACATTAAGAGGTTAGTGTTACGACTGGTTGGTCTGGTGTCAGGATAATGTGACTGGGTGGGACATCTTGCTACATGTCTGCGGTGTGATGCCCCAGTGCTAGACATCACTATAAACTGACACACTGCAGATATCTTAGTGATATGACTGAAAAATTGTTAAAGCTACGTTAAAAATCCAAATCACACACTCACAGCTAAGGCACTTGAGATTTATTCAAGGAATAACTCCACCTTAATCACCACCACTACCACTACATCAACAAATAATAATATGAATTAATAATAATAATGAAAAATAATTGCAATAATGGTAATTATAATAATTACCATTATTAGCATCATCATTATTATCAATATCATCATCAACCTCAATATTATGTCATCATCATCATCAGACTGCTCCGGCCGAGTCATACCAAAGACTTATAAAAATGGTACTAACAGCTGCCTCGCTAGGCACTCAGCATTAAGAGGTTAGTGTTAGGACTGGTCAGCCTGGTGTGAGGATAATGTGACTGGGTAGAACATCATGCTACATGTCTGCGGCATGATGCCCCAGTGCTAGACATCACTATAAACTGCCACACTGCAGACATCATAGCGATATAGCTGAAAAATTGTTAACACTGCGTTAAAAATCCAAATCACATACACTCATTATCATCATCATCTTCAACATCACCACAGTCTCAACTTAAACAACAGTGACAAAAATAGCAGTCATTTCAATTGACATTATCAAAATTCCATGATATATGAAAAATAAAAAGTACCAGTAAATTAAGCACATGGAATGTTTCTTATTTCACTGCTTTTCAAGTTAAAGTCCAGTTTGAAATCACTATTCATTAACTAACCCTTTCTGGGGTTTTCTCAGGTTCTTCTGCCACCAGATAAATTGGCTGCCATGTATAGCCTATCATGTACTGCAATATGATGCTAAACCCACAAGAAGTTTTGCCTTATTCAGCATCCTGTTCACTATTGTTCACTCCCAAGTTAACGTTAGTGCACTACCTTCTTCACTTTAGTGCACTAGCTTGTTCACTATAGTTCACTTGTTCACAAGCATGTACTACCTATTTCACTACTCAGGTAATATGGAGCATACTTCTAATATAAGTAGTGCATGAGAAGTGCACTTCATAGTGTATGCATAGCTGTGCACATTAAGGTCATCATCATCAGATGTGCTTGTTGAACAATCAGTGTACTTGCACTATATTCAAAAGACATAATGCACTTTGCTGACATACGGCACAATTGTATGAAATATATGATATAATCCATGAACTTGACTTATTTTGCAGTTGTTGATTGATTTCAGGATCACTGATACTGTATATGCCTTCTTAGTTGGATTCAAGTGCACTTTTCCAAATCAGCCATTGCACAATGCACTGACAGTGCTGGGTTTTTGTAATCAGCTAGGATTAATCAATGGAGCAAAGAACATAGATCCTGATCTGATAGTGCATTATGTGATGGAAGATGATAGTGCGTTATGTGATGGAAGATGATAGTGCATTATGTGATGGAAGATGATAGTGCATTATGTGATTGGAAGATTTTGGTCTATGTTGTTTGCAGTTGGATCTGACATAAGTGAATACATATGGATTATATCATGTTTATCATCTGAAGATGTGTATACTCAGAAGTTGTTGTACTTTTATTATTTTTGTAAGATTTATTGCCCATTGTGACTTGCAGTTGGAAGCAGCTAGCTTCATATTTGTTTTCAGTTAAGAATATAATACAGATTGAGGTGAATCATGACATAGCGATGGGATGTGATAGAGGCAAAGTATATTTACTTGAGCAAATTGCTTAACATACCATTAGATGAACTGTATAATCTGTGCCAGCTTTACAGTAAGATCTTGCAAGTATCCTTACTGGGTCAAATTTTGATTAGAATAGCCTATGGAACTAGATGAAAAATATCAGCCTTTGAAAGGTAACCACCAACCTTTGCATGTGTTGGACTCATGATTAAACTGAAGCCCACACTGGTCTAATGCAATTTTGTTACTCAGTTTGTAATCCTCAAGGCATACTCCAAATTTGCCTAATGCAAAGGATAGTAATTTCATTCTTTGTGTTTTGTTTTTTTTAAAGAATGAATAGTAAAGGACTATTTACTATATTGGCACATAACTTTGGATATAAACCCTACTATTTGTCAAGCCAATGTTAATGGAAACTTGAGAGAAACAAGTCACTTTGATGGTGGCAGAAACATGATTTGAAACAGTTTGTTAATGTTTGGTTGAAGTTTATCATTTGTATCTATTTTGTAAACCTCTTGATAGGTTCTCATCATACTTGACATAAATAATTCTGAAGTTAAGATTGTTTATTTTGTGACATGCTTGCATGCCTTTTTAATCATGAGGTCAGTGTCATGGTCATATAAAATTTGCATTAGGGCTTTGGTTGAACAGTGTTTCATTTGCTTATATTTTCCTACATTGTTTGGTGGTTTTGATCATATTTGGGATGAATCATTATGAAGCTGAAACAGTTCACACTGAGACACACTCATTTGCTCTTTAGATTTTGGGGTCAGGGTCACAGTCACGGAAATGTTTGGTAAAGATCTGATGAATTTTTTTCATACTTTGTTTTGTAAAGCTAAGACAAATCATTCTGTAACATGTTTACTCAACCTTTTCTCCTTGAGATTGAGATCACATTTTACAGCAGTGCTTCCTTCTTATTCTTGACATGAAGGCCTAGGCCTTATTTTACTGATGAAATCAGAGCACAAACACCCTGAACATTTAAAAGAGAAACTCTGTTTATATCATTGTATTTTGATATTGCAGGAGAGTGCCATTTATAAAAGGTTGATCCATGAGACTGATTTGAGGGACCTGTGGAGACTTGTCCAGAAAGATATAGAAAATGAATGTATAGAAGATCAGGTTTGTACAAGGATGTATTAACCTGAAAATTATTTTCACATGGCCAACCTGGTAATCATAAACATTTGAGCATTGACTTCAGATGTTCACCATCTACAGTTACCAAGCTCTGTGGATGGCTTGCACTTGGGTAAGGAAGAAGCCTATCCATTTTGGGGGTAAGAGATTATTGTCACTGTGATTGAAAGAAGAAAATTGGTTTCCATAAAAGCACTGGAGCTCTCCGAGCATCTATAGTTACCACACTTTGAGTATAGCTTGAACATGGGGTAAGAAAAAACCCTGTTGATCTTAAGGCCAAAGGACAAGTTTGCTGATTGAAGGGGAAAATATGGTTTCTACACAATACCAATAGTAATAATCATGTACCCAGGCTACACTTTGTGGATGTCTTGCACTTGGGGTAAGAAAAAAGGCTTTAGGGGTCATTGGGTTAGTGGTCAAGAGCATTCTGACTCAAAGAAGAAACGAGGTTTCCAAACAATAACACTAGTTTGCATTACAGACCAGGATCAATCTTTGTGAACGGCTTACACTTGGGGGAAGAAAGAAGTCTTTTGATTTTGGGTTCAGTTGGTCAGAGGTTAAGGTCATTGTGACAAGAAACAGAAAAACTTTCAATTATCAACCATGAACCTTCACCAAATATTGTGAATGACTTATATGTAAGAAGTAATGCCTATCAATTTTGGGATTGGGATCAGGTCAAATGTCAAGGTCACTAACAGAAAAAGTGCTTTTCTTGCTTGACCAAAGTTGTGTTGGGCCTGCACTTTATTAAAGAGACCTATTGTTGTGTTTTTTAAATATGGGTTTTGCATTATAATGTTTGTAATAGAGTAAGTTCATTGGCTTAAGTTTGTGGATGGCATGCACTTAAGGTAGTAACAATTCCTGTAGAGTCTAGGGTCTGAAGGTCAGAGGTCAACTTCATTTTAATCTATGTTTTAAAAATGGTTTCTGCACAGTAATTTCAGTTCAAGACTGCATAGCTTGACCAAATATTTGGTATCATAGACCCACATTTGTTAGTAATCTCTGGAGTCATCCATATCCTACTAGTGCCAACATGGGACAGGCATATAATGTATCATTCATAGTACTCTTATTTGATGTTTAAGTCACATGGTCATAAGTCAGATAAAGCGATCATAAAGAGCAAAAGTTTGGAACAATTCAGAGTAAATAACGTAAAAATTGATGATTTTTAGCTCATCTAGCCTAGCAAGCTTAAGATATGTCCCTTTGTTTGGCATGCCTCTTGTGTTATGTACTGTCTGTCCACATTCAGTTTGGATTTTTTTAAATGTAGCTTTAACAATTTTTTAGTCACATCGCTATGATGTCTGCAGTGTGGCAGTTTATAGTGATGTCTAGCACTGGAGCATCATGCCGCAGACATGTAGCATGATGCCCCACCCAGGCCGACCAATCCTAACACTAACCTCTTAATGCTGAGCACCAAGCAGGACAGCTGTCAGTACCATTTTTATAAGTCTTTGGTATGACTTGGCCAGGTATTGAACCCACAACCTCTCGCATCCGAGGCAGACGTGGTAACTACTAGGCCACCAGAGCGGTCTGTGTCCACATTTGCTTTTTGCAACTAATTCTTCTCAAAAACTGCTGGATCATTTCATCTGAACCAAATTTTGCTGGCAGAATTCTGTCATCCTTTTTTTTAAATAATGCTGATCCATAATCAGCTATGGCTGTCATTGCTAAAAATAAGTAAAAACCTTTTAATGGCTTCTTAAAAATAACTCAGCAGAACATGACATCGTTGAGGCATTCTAGCATCAAAGACTTTTAACTTCATTGACATGTTTCTGATTAACTTCAAATATGGCTGCCATTGCTAAAAATTAAGGGGAATAAAGCATTCACATGACTTCATCACAAAAACATATAGATTAAACATATTTTTTTTGTCAATTTGTAGTTGGAGGTTACAAGATGTACAATGTAGAAAGTAAAGGATTACAAGAAAGCAAATAGCTTATGATGTTCTTTTCTTTTGACAATACAAAATTGCGTATATATATATATATATATATATATATATATATATATATATATATATATATATATATATATATATATATATATATACATGGTAGATGATATTAAGCTTTAAAATAGAAACAAATTAATTTCTTGAATTTCAAAAGTGAAGAGTCTCTCAGTTAAACATTAGCATTTAGCCAAGGTATATAAAGCACGAGGATGAACAACAAGGTGGTAGGTGAAAGATGAGGACAAAGAAGTGAAAGTTAAAATGAGAAATTGCACAAAAGGATGAACAACAACATGGTAGATGAAAGATGTGGATAAAGAAATGAAAGTTAAAATGAGAAATTGTCAAATCAGAATTTGGCTAAATTTTACAGAAAGCATGACATCTTGAACTTTTTAGTCATTTCATCTGATAATTATCCTAAATCAAATATGGCTGCCAGTACTAGAATTTAAAAAATTTTATCTCAAAAACCACACAACCAAATTTGATCAAATTTAATAGAAACCATCCAGGCATCAAAGCCTTTAATATGTTTTTTCAGCAATGTTAATCTGCCAAGAAATAAGGCATCCACTATCATTTATCTCAGAGTTTCTCTCTTAGCTCACATTCAGTACATTGGGCTTGTTTAAACTAGGGAATTTAGTGGCTTGTTACGGGAGATTCGTTTCAGATCCTGAACAGTCATTGCCTTTTATCAGACTAAATATCTTCACTTTTTTTTAAAGTCAGGCAGTGCTAAAATAATGTGTCAATTTATATTTCTTTCAAAATTAATAGAAACTTTATATGGAAGGCTATTGTTTTCAATTCTGCCTCACAGGAGAAGAAAATTTGTTTCTGCAGAATCTCCTCAACCTATAAGGGACATAATCTGTAGGATACAAACTATAACATAAACTAAAGAGTTGTTTCTCTTAGAACACACTTAACTGCTTTGCTAATTGGTTAATTTAGAAAGGATCCACAAAATATTATTTACAGTAATGTTAAGTGAAATTGTTTGGAAGTGAAATACATATCTGAATCACCTATCTTAAAATACTGAGCTACATATTGGTTCAGTTGATGAAGTTTAAAAGTTGTTTTGATTCTCCAACTTGAGACTCCACTCTAATTTCTAATGTCACAAACCTCACCTGACCTTAACTTCTACTGAGCTTATGGAATTTGTTAGGGTGACTCATTTGTCTTCCTTATAATATTTGCTCTTGCTAAACTTGTCAAACACGACTGGCCTAGATTCAGCCAATTTTGGCAGTGAGCATTCTAGCATGAAGAGCTTGTACAAATGATGCCCACTGTTACTTTAAACAGTAAAAGATTTAAATGACTTCTAAAAAAATAGTGTTAATAGCAGCAATTACTTATCCTGCCGCTATTGTTTAGCCAATCTATTTTCATGCCAAAAATATACCATCTGTATGATGTGAATACATCCTCCCAGAGTGGAGAAAAAGTCTGTATGGCCCACTGACCTTTTGCACACCACTCTGTTGCATGGTCATGCACAGAAGGTAGATGTACCTGTATGTCATTCTTTTCACAGATGCCATGCTGTATAGACATCTGAAGCCATGTGACCAAAAAATTATGCCTGTAGACAACTAAAATACCACAGTTAGCGGTCTCTCTCACTACAGTGTTCAATAATTCTCAGTGTTACTACTGTCTGTTCGTTCTAAAAACCGTATTGTAGCTTTTTGTTTTCCCCCTTGGAACTTTGTTCTTTGAGGGAATTCGGAAGCTGCCTTGTGTCCTACCCATGGTGGTAGACACTTTTACTTAAAATATAAACTGTGGTATGGGTAAGTGACAGTCCCTATGTTCTGGGAACTATAACAGGCCCCACTCAGATATTGAGGATATTGTTTCCTCTATTTTATTTTCAGCATGATAAAATAATTATAACTTATACAACGCTCGCATTGACATTGTTCATGTATTTGCATGTTACCTCAATAAACAAATATCAGAACTGGAATATCTTGTTTCTTTCAGCAGGAAATACTTAACAATAATTTCCATCCTTTGTTTATTCATGCGTAAGTAGAGTTTCACAACAATAAAGGACCACGCTACTACAAGCCAGATGAATTTCATCGACATCTATTTTTTTTTTTTTTTTTTTAAATGTCAGCAAAACAGCCTGGGGGCAGTGTGGCCACAAAAAAGCCTCATGGGATACCCACACAGACTGCATTAAGTGTTCCAGGTGCACTCAGAAAAACTGTTGCACCATTTGTGACTTGTGGTCTTCCAGCACCTGGAATCTAGTAGATTCCAGGCGTACCTATCAAGGATGGAAGAACATTCCCTCTTCTTTATCTGATTTTTCTGGTTTCTCTTCCAGGTCTCACATGTTAGGACAAACATCTTCAGCAGCCATTGAAGCCCCTCCAGAAGAAGGGTCTCGACATTCGAGAAGCCATTCAAATTCTTTTGTAAGGAAATGACAGAAAGTTCTTGCGTCCCTAACAGCATTCACACTTCAGGTAGCGGGTTGCTCCTTCCTGTTGGGGAGGTAGAGTACTGCGACCACGGGTTGCGCCCTCCCATTAGGGAGGTAGAGTGCCACGATGGTAGGTTGCGCCTTCCCATCAGGGAGTTAGAGCACTGCAATAGCTGGTTGTGCCCTCCTTCTGAGGAGGTTGAGCACAGCGACAGCAGGTTGTTCCCTCCCTTGAAAGAGTTTGAGCAAACTGTTGGTTGCACCCTCCCTTTAGGGAGGTTAAGCACCACATTAGTGGTCGAGCATCACAATACATATGTGATGTTCTTCATCTATCACTCATCGACCTCATGGTACAGAGCCAGGGTCACGATCGAGCTTCCCCCAGTCCCCCCTCCACCATCCCACCCTGTGTAGGATTTATAGTCCATACACAGGTCTGATGCTAGGGATGGAGACTACTTTGGTGTCCCCCTCTACCCAATTATACATATGAACCATTATGGAATGTGGGGTCTTTCACCTCAGGGACCTTGGTCCATTATGCCCACATGGATTACTGGACCTTGCCATACCAGTCGAAGTGATACTGCAGCTCATGTCCCACCATCACTTCACCAAATGGTTTCCATTCGGAAGGCTAAAGGTGTTACATCATCAAGGGTAGACAGATGTTCTCGTCTCCTCTCTGTGACTCCTGATCAACCAGGGACTGTGACACATAGTGCTTCTATGCTCCTTCCATCAAGGGACATAGTGATGCCCAGCCACTCTCCAACTTAGAGGGTCCTTGACTATGAGGATGACGATCCTCTCCATCCTGGTTGACTCCCAATGAGTTTGAGATAGAAGCTGTGGCAGTGACACCTCTCAGGCCCATTCCCTCAGGTGGATGAGGAAGAAGAGTAGGTCTGGTCCTTTCAGAAGGTGGTAAACAAGGTTTACTGTTTGTTACCCCACAACTTGTGCCCCAAACCATCTGGCACACAATCCAAAAAGATCCTTTCCAGTTTGGAAAAGATCTCCAGGGTATGACCTCAACCAGATCTCTTATTTCTCCCACATTCATCTACAGTTGAGGAAATATCATGGAGGTTTTCACAAGGCCAAAATATTGCTTGACACGTAGAGGGTGGTCTGTTCCTCCATCTACATTGAGACCCCTTATCTCTTCTTCCAGCTACTGGGACGCTGATGTGGCCAAAGTGGGTTTTTCTTCTGGATCCAGGGCACACCTTCCCATCAAAACAATTGATGCCATGGAACCGAAAACCAGGCTACTATAGCCTTGCATGCCGACTTTTTCTCAGCTACTTCCTTTAGTATACTGAGAGAGGCCTCCTTGAATCGAGCCACATTACAACGTGTGCTGGAGGCTGTGGCCAAAACATCCTGGATTGAGCTATCTGTTCTCATGGCATTATCTGTAGAATTTCTGCACATCTGCCATGACACTGCATTGGACTCATCGGTCTTGCTTAACCACAGTAAAGATCTTCTTAGGGCTGCTCCTTTAGAAGCCAAGACCCTCGCTGGGGGCCTCATTCCTACCATAGCTTTTCAAGAATTGCTCGATCACCAACATCGATCTTTTGCATCCACTCTTGGTCCCTTGCAATCAACCAGGAAACGAGGTCAGGCAAATTGTCCTCAGGGACCATCTGTAAAATTTTTCAAGCAGGTGCAACTCCAGTCTAGTCCACAAATTCTTGTTAGACCACCTCCCTCTTCATCAGGTCCACAGTGCCCAGGTCGCGGCAGATCCAAGAGGAAGTTTTCTAACCCACCTTCCTTTCCTACCAGGGCAGGAAGGTGGGGGGGCCCTATCAAATTACCGCCTCCTACTATGCATCCCCTTCCCAAATGTTCCAGTAGGTGCTCGTCTAGGACTTTTCTTAGAGGCTTGATCAAGCATCACAGACGATTGGTGGGTCCTCTCCACTGTAAACGAGGGTTATCGACTCCAGTGTTTGGAACAAACCCCACTATCAAGGACCCCCATTTTCTTTCCCCAGTCCAATCTGGTGGAATTTTAAGGGAATAGGTGCATGCCCTTTTGCAGAAAAGGGCAGTTGAGAGGGTTTTAAATGATTAGTCTCCCATCTTCTACTCCTGAATCTTCCTGGTCACCAAGAAATTCGGGAAAGTTTTAATCATTATCAATCTCTCCCTGCTCAACCCATTTATGTTGGAGGAAACCCTCAAGATGGAGACAACTTCCTCAATCCAAAACACTCTTCGTCCGTCTGATTGGGCAGTCTCTGTCGACCTTCAGGATGCCTATTTACACATCCCCATATTTCTTCCGCACCGCAAATATCTTCATTTTTGCCTAGACCAGGAAGTTTTCAATTCTGGGTTCTGCCATTCGGAATCTCTTCTGCACCCAGGGTCGTCACCCGGATTATGGAAGTGGTAGTGGCCTACCTTCAAATACAGGGAACATTGATTCTCCAGCATTTTGACCACTGGCAAGACCGCTCCGGTGGCCTAGTGTTTAGAGCGTCTGCCTTGGATGTGGGAGGTCGCAGGTTTGAACCCCAGCCAAATCATACCAAAGTCTTGAAAAAATGGTACTAACAGCTGTCACACTTGGCGCTCAGCATTAAGAGGTTAATGTTAGGACTGGTCTTCCTGCTGTCAGGATAATGTGACTGGGTGGGACATGATGCCCCAGTGCTAGACATCACTATAAACTGTCACACTGCAGACATCGTAGTGATATGACTGAAAAATTGTTAAAGTTACGTTAAAAATCTAAATCACACAAATCGACCACTGGCGGATTCACCATTTCCATGTTCAGTCCCTTCATCAGGATCTTTTATGAGTTGGTCCACCGTAACTCAGTTGGATCTCCTACCCAACCTCAAGAAGTTGGAACTCATTCCATCACAGGAATTTTTTTATGTGGGGATGAACTTCCTCACGAACCAAAACTTGGTCTGGGTTCTCCTGGATTTGGTTGATTGAATCCTGGCTCTTCTAGAGATGTTACAAGCAAAACCATTTTATCTGCTCGCCTTTATCTTTCCCTACTAGGAACCTTGAATGCCTCTGCCGATTTGGTTCCTTTAGGACATCTTCACATGCATCCCCTACAGTTCCTCCCTCTGGCAAGGTGGAAACCTCACAAAGATTCTCTATCAACCCTGACCCTTCTAGGACCAGTTTTTCACTGTGTGGTAGAGACCTGGGTCGATCTATCAAGAAGTCTAGGAGATCACTGAACCATGGTCGCGGGGCCCACAATGGGGCAATGAGAACAATCCAAGCAGTGGAAGTTCAGACTCTTTGCAGAACTTGTGGTAGCAGTCGGAAAGGTGGGAAGACATATGCGAATAGGCGATCCCACTGGAAGCTGAATGCATCGACTGCCCATGCTTCTGATATGGGACAGGAGACATGTAAAAGGGATGTTTGCTGTTGAGCTTGGTTGCAAACAGGTCTGCTAGAGGTCTTCCCGAAAGGGGAAAAGGGACTCTGTTCCTAAGTGGTGAAGACATCACTCTGTGGGGATGGTTTGGTCTGTTCTGAACTGGCTGTCTGCTAATATGTTCGTCTTGCCCGGAATGTGGCAAAGTCGGATTTTGATATTCTCTGAGGCTGCCCAGATGAAAAGGTTCCAGATGTTCATGCAGAGAGAAGGAGCATGTGTGTCTCCTTGATGTCATAGGTAGGCTTCGACAGACGTGTTGTCTGAGGAGACCATGACACATTGGTCCCTTATTAGGTTGAAACACCCTTGCAATGCTAGAAATACTGCTTTCATTTCTAGGTTGTTGATGTGGAGGGACAGTTTGGCCCGAGTCCAGGAGCCATGGAGAATTATGCCCTCCAGCTCTAAATGGGCTCCCCAGCCTGCATCTGATGCATCTGCAAACATAGGAATCAGGATTGGGTGCATGCATTGGAACCCCCGTCAAGAATCTGTTTTGATTCATTCACCAAAGCAAATTTTGGTGAATAATGACTTATTTAAAGAGGGTAACACAATTAGCTAAAAACTAATATACCTTGAGGCCCTGATTCAAAGGAATTTATTTATTTTAGCTGCATCTCTGAAGCCACTGGATATATTGGGTTTGGAAGAAGGAAATAGAGTGGGCATTTCTAATCTCAGCTGGAATACTATTCCAGAGCAAAGTTCCAGAATATTGGAAACTTTTTAAAATAATTCCTTATTTGGTTTGGGAATTTTATACTGTTTGGTAGACATAGATCACAGGTGGGGAGTATTGCCAGGTAGCCTATACTGGAATAATGATTGCAAATATTCAGGAGCACTATTATTGGATATCCTGTACATTAATTTGGCTTTTCTCAAACGGATTTAGTCTTTAATGGGTAATATTTTTAACTTAACCATTAAATTTTCCTTGCTTTGTTTCTGGATTGATATTAGCCGAAATGCTCTTCTTTGAAGATGTGCCAATTTTGCTATGTTTTTATCAGTTGAATTACCCCATACTGTATTACAGTAATCTAAATAGGGTTGTATGTAACTGTTATAAAATAGTTTTCTGTGCCTTTCAGGGAGAAAATGTCTTATCCTACTGAGAAGCCATAAACTTGAATTTACTTTTTTACTGATATGTTTGGTATGTTCAGTCCATGATAGGTTATTATCTACCAAAACACCAAGTAGTCTGTCATGACAGACCATTTGCTAATTTTTATCCTTCCATGTCAGACATAGTTCATCACTATCAAGATTTGTCCTTTTTTTGCCGTGTTGAGATGAGTAATATTTTAGTTTTACCAGTATTTACCACCATGCCATTACATGTGTACCAGTTGTCTAGTTTGTTTAGGACATTCTGTAAAGAAATTTCCAGTTCATGCTTTGTGTTTTGGATGTCTGACAATGTTGTGTCATCTGCATAGAGATCTGTAGATGATATTGAGTCCCTTAGTAAAAGTGGTAGGTCATTAATAAATAAAATAAATAGTAATGGACCTAGAATTGAGCCTTGTGGTACTCCATATCTAATTGTTCCAGGTTCAGACAGAACATTATATAAACATGTCGTGTCCTCTCACTTAAGTATGAAGTAAACCATCTAACTGTGCTTTCATCACAGTGGTAGATTTTTCAAAAAATCAGTTACCTTCAGTAGCCCCCTTACCCATAGAGATTCCCAGTGTCAGTAAAATATGTGCAGGGGATGATCAAGATAGACTTTTTTGCCCCATACATGCACTTCGCTTCTATCTTAATGTCTCCAAAGCAAAAAGAAAGGGTAGAAAACATCTCTTTCTCCCTATTAAGGGCTCCATAGATATTTCAGCTGCCACTATTTTCTGGTGGATTGTCACGACAATCAAATGAGCCTATGAGTCTCTCACCAATCGAGACCTCACCTTTATGAAACTTAAAGCCCATGAGGTTCGAGCCATTACTACCTCATGGGCCTACTTTAATCATTCCTCTCTGGAGGATATCATGAAAGCAGCATTTTGGCACTCCCATAATACCTTTTCCTTCTTTTTACCTCCAGTCATTAGCACAACAGAGTGCAGGTATTTTTTTCTCTGGGTCCCATTGTGATGGCACAGCGTGTTACTCAGACATTAACATTCTATAGAAATGGACCTCTCCCTATACAGTGAGTACATTTAATTTCTCTGTTTTTGATCAGTATGCCATCAGCCCACCCACCTTACTGACAAATTCAGCTAAACAATGGCAACAGGATAAGCAATTGATTCTATTAAAATGTAGTTTTTTGCAGGGGTAAAACTAATTTTAATTATGCAATACTTACCTGTCATTATTGCCAAATACCCTCTTCCCACCCCAATCTGATATCTTGCGTAATTGTGAAAAGATGACATATAGGTACATCTACCTTCTGTGCATGAGCATGTGACAGAGTGGTGTGCAAAAGGTCAAAGGGTCATACTGACTTTTTCTCCACTCTGGGAGAATGTACATCATACGAATGGTATATTTTCGGCATGAAAATAGATTGGCTAAACAAAAGCAACAGGTTAGTAATGCGTAATTAAAATTAGTTTTACCCTCCCAAAAATTACATTTTAAAAAATTTTAGAAAATTTGACAGAAAGCATCCTGGAGTGAAGGTTGGTACAATGGATGTTGATATGCTAGCAAATACTGCAGCTGCGATTAAAATAGAAAACCTTGGAATGACTTCTTTAAAAAAAACTAAAGAACAAAATTTGATCAGATTTGACAGAAAGCATCCTGGCATAATGGTTGGTACAGAGGATGCTGATATGTTAGCAAATATTGCCACTTTGATTAAAAATAGAAAACCTTGTAATGACTTCTTAAAAAACAAACAACAGACACTGCTTTCATACCGTATACAATCAACAGCAAAAAAGGACTTTTGTACAGAAAGCAAACTCCTGACTCAGGTTTCTTGGTGAACTTGTCGTGCATTTGGCTATTTGGCCAAGAGGGTGATCTTGAGACCACTTGGTCCTCTTGTTTTTATTGGGGTTTTTTTAACATTTTTGTTGGGGGGGGGATTTCTGCCCTGTCAGCAATGGTATTTTTGTTAAGAGTCTGTTAATTTTGTTAAGTTCTGCAAGTGAGATAGATTAAGGATACAATTATGGAAAGGTATGCAGGTGAGATAGTGTGTTCCATTTAACCTTAGTTATGAACCCAGCCCTGATTTTTTTTTAAGATGAACACACACTTTTATCAGGATATGTTATTGCTAGATTTTCTTTAACATTTGAGTATAAATGTCCAGCCTAAGCCCATTTGTCCTGTGCAAATCATACGTATTTAAAAATGTCAAAGTGACTGTTGGATAAATGGGTTAAATATTAAATGTTCCTATCAGAGAACTCAGACATGAACTGATAGAAATGAAGTGATATACTAGCAACAGATAGATACATTTAAGTATGGTACAGGAGAATAAACTGTATAACAGTTCTTGGTGTCTGAATATGCCTTGAGGTTCATAAGCATGTACAGCTGTGCCTTCTTATAATTTGGTAGTTGCAATCCATAACTGCCAAGCACATTATGTACCAAACTGTAATATAGCAAGAATAATTCAAAATTCACAGAATATATTTGTGTGTATTAGAGGTGTGTGCAGAATAATGGCTTTTATGTAAATTACATATATTTTTCATTTTATGGTACTTGTACATTTAATTTTATTATATACTAATGTTCTAGAAAGAAAAGAAAAATATACTACTAAACTTCTTTTTGTTTTCTTTTAAACCATATTGTCATATATTTGATAGACCAAAAATAAATACAGTGGCTTTAGTGTCATTTTTACAGTTGAAAATATAATTATTTTTTTTTTATGATTTTGGTCATGAACATCATTATTTTCTGGAATTATGTTATAATGAAAGACATTATGCCAAGAAAAAGCTGTATATACATTAGTAGTTCAACCATACCTAAACAAAAAAAAAAAAAAAGAATACTGAGTAATGAATTTAAATTTTGACTTTCAGTTTTTGATAGGTTTTTTATGTAACATCAGGTTGATTTTATTTTTTCTCAGAGCAATTCCAGTCCTTTATCTGGATCTTCTGAGCACCTGAAGGAACAGATTTCTCAGGAAATTGCCATCTTAAAGTCAAGACTTAAGAAGAGACAAGCAGTACTAGGTGTTTTGGTAAGAATTACAATAAAATAATATCATAAAGGTCAGCTTCATATTTGAGTGTCCTACTGACTGGATTGGAACCTTTCAGTAAAGTTTGTTTTGTTTTTTGTTGGTTTTAATGGCACTTTTAACACATGTTTTGCTATATAATGCCAAAGAAATTTTAACTAAGTGCATTTCCCCAAGGACAAATCAAGGCAGCTGACCCATATTGGCATGGGTGGCTATGAAACCCATAACCCTTGGATTATGACTCCAGTGCTCTATCAACTGAACTACTGCAGCTCTCTTTCAATAAATATATTCACCATTCTGAAGACAATATGAACAAAATGTGCTGCAAGGTAATTGTCTTGCCATCTTATCAGAATGATGAAATAAAAACACCAAGCCCCTCTGTTATACAACTTTACCTGACCACAAATTTTACTTGTAAATAATCTGACCAATCAAAAGGCTGCATTTGTTAATTCTAAATAATATTTCCAAGGCAGGAGTAACATTTATTTATTCAGAATGTTTGTTGACAGAGGGTCTGGGCTTTTGATGAGTTCTGGACAATAATTGGGTTTTGTGGCATGTACAATAAAACATTGATCATCCAGATGCCAGTTATCTGGACTTATTAATTAATTGGGATGTCATTCTGGACACACATATTTTTTTCTCCATGAGATTATTAGTTGTTCAGATATCAAATTATCTGAACAAATTTTGTGTCTCCATATAGGTTTGATAATTGATGTCTTGCTGTATCAGGCTGTTCTTATTAATCCCACAGAGCTTTTGCCATTGAAATCATAAAATCAACGCAGCTGTTGAATAACTGGTCTGTTTTTATTTTTTTTTAGTTTTAAATAAATCATTAGCAAAGCATTTACAGTGCAACCCCATTAAGCTGGAACTGGATACTTTTGTTCCCACCCCATTTGTCCAGAAACATAAGGAATCCAATTTAACAGATCCTTTCAAGGAATAAAGGAGAAAACTCTTTCTAGAAATAGAAATTATTCATCTGTATAAACAGAATATGGACTAACTAGGCTTTACTGTATCAGGATAAATGGAAAAAGGATTGAAGAGATTACAGTCAAAATAGCCAATACAATCATTGTCCACAATAAGTTTGTTTATATTTGAGTAATAAATAAGAGGTACATTGGTTCCTGTTTTCTATTTTTAAAGTAATAACTTAAGGATGCATGATTTGATATGACTATACACTGTTTGACAGTCTCTGGGAGGTTTTCCTTGACAGTCTCCCATCTGTTTGATGTGTCACAGACTGGTCCTTTTATCCTCATTCAGTTCATAATAAAATTCAAATTTGACTCCCAGGGTTCCCACGCTACCAGGAAATCGGAAAAAAGTCGGGAGAAATGAAAAATTTTTCGCAATCATGAAAAATCCTTGAATTTTGAAAATATTGATGAAAGTCGGGAAAAACCCGGGTATTTTCCGCCACAATTGACGCCCAAAACAGTTAGGTAACTGAGTTGTAACTGAACTGATCCTGAGTTAAATTTATCGAGTTCTGACCAGAATATTCAGAGGTTGCAGTATGGATGTTTTGCCTTTCACATATTTATTGAGTCAATCCAAACAATCAG
Source organism: Megalonaias nervosa (assembly GCA_016617855.1). Taxonomy (NCBI): domain Eukaryota; kingdom Metazoa; phylum Mollusca; class Bivalvia; order Unionida; family Unionidae; genus Megalonaias; species Megalonaias nervosa. The sequence continues at coordinate 6,919 of JAECUM010004605.1, read as the reverse complement.
TACATTAGATTCGTCTAGTAGATTTTTTTCCACAGACTGCTCGATATCCGTATATTTCCTTACTTGGAAGGTATGAAAACCAGTCTAGCATCACAAGAGGCTTAGCAGCTTACCAGATGACCTTTGTTAAATTCTTTGTTAAATCGAGCCATACCTGCATGAAATCAATATGAAAATTATTTATTTTCTCAGAAATTGAGAGTATTAAAATCCTTATGTCTTTAATCTGCTGAAAGACAACGTAAAACTACGACATTCATGAAATTTGACCTGGTACTTAGATTTACATCGTTAGTCGCATGAGTACACAAATCTCACAACCCACATTTTCAAATGTTATAGAAAAAAATAAAACATTAAATAAAACTTGTATATTGTTTGTTATAAAAAGACAAAAATGAAACAACACAAAATTCTTTACATTTATTCTGTGAAAAACTACCTGGGTTTTGTTGTATCACGTGATTGATGAATCTGATTGGTAATTGGTGATCACGTGATTGGTTAATGAATCTGACTGGCCAGATTGCTGCGACAGCGATCGGTTTCTTGTTGTTCTCGAAACAAAATGTTGAGAATTATATGTTCTTTCTGGTTTTTACAAAAGGTATCTGACTTTTATTTAAAATAATTTCATTTTTGTACAACAACATTAAAATGGGGTTTGTTGTTGATATCGTGTTACTATTGGACTTCCCATGTAGTTGTTTGGGATTTGTGAAGTCATGTGTCTAGTAATGCAAATGGCGAGCACAGGGTCAGGTTTCATCTATGTTGTAGTTGAGTCTGGGCTGTCAGTGCATTAAAGACATAAAGAATATAATACTTGCCATTTCTGAGAAAATAAATCATTTTCCTATTGATTTCATGCAGGTATAAGTCATTATAATGTCATTTAAAGTTGCTAGGCCCGCTGGTAAGCGACTACCATATGCCGCTACCACATGGTGGCAGCAAATTCTAAATTTTCGATATGCAATTGCTCTGATCCCACACCCCAACCTAAATGTCCAAATGTGAATAATAGGGTGGAATATTCGGAGGAAACCTGCATTAAAAAAGGGACTGCTATTCATTTTCAGCCAAATTTATTGTCCAAAAATGTCAAATCTCTGAGCTGAACTTTGGTGCAAAACTATTACCCAGTGAGATGTAGCTTGAAACATTGGTTTCAGATCTTGAATAGAACGCAGGAGAAATGAAAAATTGTCATCCCTTGTTTTGTATTTAAAAAACGATAGGAGCCCCTGTATCAATACAGGTTTGGGGACTGGTTTATCGAATCACAAGAAGACAAGTTGATTTTACAAAAAATTCAGTCCTTGTTTATACAGCAATGTATAATTTTGAAGGTCTTTTGTCAAAATTTAAATCAACGCTTTTGTAAAAAAAATTTAATGATGGATTTTTAATCATATTGTCTTAAGGAGTGTAGGTTGTTTGAAAAATCTTGTCTGGGATTTTATTGGCACACATAAATTCAGGGTTAAACTTTTTTCGTTACAAGATCAGATTCTAATTCTCCACTTTTACAGGGTTTTTTTGCATACTGTGATGGGAAATGTTTAGTTCGTATAACATGCATATATATTGCTATAGAATTCTTTAGAATTAAAGGGTTGAAAGGAACAAAACTAATTTATGTTCATTATGTTGTTTCCACATAGCAACATAATACAGGTCCGCAAAGTAAAGTCAGAAATTGTATTGAAATTACTTTATATGCCAAATTATAGGAATATAGTCAAACTTGTTTTGTGTGATACGTTTTTGGTTTTGTACATGATCGTCTTTTCTGACTTAGATGCTTTGTAAAGTCATGAAAGAGAAACATCTTTAGATTTAGAAAATGAATATTTTATGATCTGAAATGTATTTTAATTCCATTCACTAATGGTCATATGTGAACCTTGAAAAAATTAATTTCATCCTGGAAAAACTCTGGAAATGACCTGGAAATTTATCTTTAGAAAAGTGTGGGAACCATGGACTCCAGTTTAAATGGTATATGTAGAACCAGCCAAAGAATGACACCGAACAAATGGTGACAAAATGCTGTAAAACTTCACAGAGACTCAAGCTTACTTATTAGCACTAAACTTTGCATCTGCAAGGTTTTACTTTGCAAAAATGAAAATAGTAACCTATTTGATTTATGTATGTCTTCTTTAATATCTCAAACAATTCCTCATAAATGAAATTGTTGGAACAAAATGCCAGTAGAAACTATTCTATAGCATACTTTAGCATTTTATGGGGTTTTTTTGTTACACCATACTAAATGGACTAATCAGTTCAGTTTAAGATTACTACTCAGATGAAGACTATTTCTTTGTTTCAGAAAGGAAGGCCTTCATTTCTGCCAAGAAAAGTGCATCAGTCATGTGAATTTGGTCAATGCAGAGAGGATAATATTGAGAATTCTTCTCTAATAGGTAATCAGGACTTGGTAATATAAGGGATGTCATTTTTTTCTCTGAGAATAAGATGGCTTTAGTACCTATTAGCATGTTCAGTTAACTGTGTGTTTTGCTAAGTAATAATAAAAAGGAGAGAAATATAATTATAGAGGTGAATATTAGTTGTATCTTATTGACCAGCCTGTCAGAAAAGCAAGAGGAATTGCTATACAAAATAGGGCACTGATTATGGTTTCCTCTTGCACATACCATCTTCCATAGCTCTGTTCCAAGTGGCATAATATGTCATGTAAGTTCAAACAGCTTTCACCTTTACCCATCATTTGACTGTTCATTATTTACTTCTCTTGAACACTTTTAAATTAGCTTAATTTTGTGTGTTGTAACCTGATATCATTCATAAATTTACCAGCTAACTTGGGAGATTGTTAACAAGTAATGGGTCAAAAGGTCTAAGGTCAAGTTCATAAGGGTATGTTGGTGTGGCTTTTCAGCTTTAATGAATATATTCTCATCAAACATTAGTCAAAAATGGTTTATCTTGCAGTGTGGAATAAACTAATGTCACTCACACATCAGACAGTCTGTGTTCAAAGTTACAGTTAACACTTGGCTACAATTATGAATTGTTTGCAATGAAAAAATTGCAGATTAATATGCAAATGATATTCCAGGGGATGCATGTTCAGAATCCACTTTTACAAAAAGAACTATTTGTTATACTCCACAACAGTTATGTAGTAGTATGGCATAGAGTGCTACCCGTTTTTAAATGCATACTGGTGGAGCATTAATGTTCCATGAACACATATTTGGTTTTAAATTGGTGGCAAGCAACAAATTTGTCTACCTTACTTTATGAAAGTTACATTAAATGTTTTTTCAAGTGGGAAGGTTTGTAGAACTTTGAACAAGACTTGGCACATATTTTACCCAGAATAAATAGGGATGGATTGTTTGGTATGATATTAGGCCTAATTAGTGCCAGTTGATTGACAAATCACTGTATTACAGTAATTGAATGAACCAAAATGCTCATTCAGTTTAACTTGATATTTTCAGAAGCACTTGCAATAGATGATGTCCAGAGACACTGTTGGTCCATTGATGGCTCATTAATACAAGATGGGTCCAAGAAATCTTTCGTAGCCAATTGCCTTCATGATTCATCCCTTGGAATTCACTCAGTTCCCCTTCATCGAAGGAACAAAATCACCTGCTTTAAGACCCCAATGGCTAAAGCTCATTTCAGTCTGAACTTCGATGCATTGAGCTCCAGTACAAGTGGAGTCATGGAACAGGGTAGATTGGGACAAAGGTTAAACTTTGGCAAGCATGACATTGTTTCAGATCAGTATCAGAATTGTGAAAATGAGAGTTCTACCTCTCATAGCGATGAAAGCAGTACCACAGACCATGACACATCTTTGAATCCTGGTCATATGGACAGTGGTGACATGGATATTCCCCTTGAGATGGAAAATATAAATAAAAGCTGTGATATTGAGGGAGGTAGGCTCAGAAGGAGAAGTTACACTGCTGCTATTGAAAATGAAACTCGGTCTGTGGAGGAGGTGCACATTGTAAGGAATAGAAGTTCCAGCTTTGAGTCAGCAGTAGAGGGAGGCAAAATCATCCCCACAGGAACCCATTCAGAACCATCAGGGTCCTCTGGTGGTACTGCTGGGGATTCTCATACTTCAGAAAATTATCCTAGTCTTCCCACAAATATCACAGAAAATTCTTGGTGTGGTCCAAGATTTTCCAGCACACCCCTGCCTCAACACAGACCTAGTGGAAAATTCGTATTGTTTCATCCTCAGACTTTTGAGCATAACTTACATGAAAAATATTCCAGTGATCCATACCTACTGAAAACTTCCATTGGGAATTCTTTATATGACACCAGTCAAGGAAAACAGGAAATTGATTCCAGTACTAGTTCAACCAATGTTCGAGACAAGAAATATGGCAGCAACAGTTCTGCACATACAGATGTTAATAATACAAGGTATTGAAAGTTACAGTAGTAGTTGTATAAAAATGTGTTAATGCAAACAGCCTCTAAGAAATGGGTAGATTTCTTTTTCATGGGTTTTAATGTCTTTCTGTCAAGCATTACAAATCTTGTTAACACAAACATGTGTGACAGAACAAGGATATAAAATCAGTATATTAATCAGTAGGATTTTTTTATCATCATACATCTTGCCTCTTTTAATCGGACTGAAAAATAAGCAAGTGCATTATTTGCCACAACACATATTCTCTTATTAGATTAAAACAGCAGGTTTTGAAAATGGATTAGATTCTAATGGTAAATGTTAAAAAAAATAATTAACATGAGTCAGGGTAATGTCATTTTAATGAAAAAGGAAGAGCTGTATATCTCATAGTTCATTGCAAAGATTTTTTAAAATATAAGATCCACAAGTATATTTAATTTCCTTCACAAGTTCAATGCCTGTTGACCACTGATGACATTCATCGAGATTATTAAGTTTCACACTTGACAGGCTCTCATTAATTTTCTGGTCCAGATTTCCCTTTGAATCACTAAGTATTTTTTGAAGAATGGAGACTGTCCTCTTCATATTAGCACTGGAGTTTGGCTGTGACAGAACATTTGATCCAGTCTCAGATAAGATCTTCAAAGATGGTGTGTTTCAAACAGAATTTTTGCTCCTATTTGAAGGTGTCTGCATATGCATGGTGATATCTTTCTTCCCCCACATATTCGGTCTTAAAATCTGCTTTGCATGAAACACATTGCACAACTGACAACTTTTACATCCTGCCTTGACTCATTTAAACTCTGATTTACAATTGTTGTTGAACTTACATTTTTTAGCGGGTGTTTTTGGATTGGGGTCATTGAAAAAAAGTGTACATTTCAGTATTTTGACATGAATTGACCTGATAAAGCTAAGAGTTGAAATATTTCTCTTAAAGTGTTTGAAAATAAACAGTGACAATTAGACAAGAGAATAAATCAAAATACTTAAAGCAAGTGCCAACTTCATTTTTTGTTTGGTCATCTTTTTATCTCATCTCTGCCAAAAGTCATCAACTCACAAGCCATCATTGACCTCCTTTGATTAATTTGTTACTTAAAACACCTGAATAAATATCCCATTTTTGGCCTTAAACCCAATAAATTACAATAAGGTAATTAATTTACAGCATTTTGTTTTTACATATGAATCTTAATTATATTACTCAGCACACATCATTGCACAGGTCATTTCACTGGTCAAGAAGTTCAGGTGCCCAGTAAACTGGTTCTGGCTGATTACTATAATGTATGAATAAAATGCTTATAAGAAACCAACGTTCTTTATAATGGATTGCTATCAAACGTTGTGCATATTAAAATATTGACAAATCACAGTGCTGTTTTATTTTGTTAATTATTGGTAATACAATATCTACAGATTGTTATTAGGACAGTAGCACATTATCATCCCAGTAATTACAACTGTAGGGCTAAATCAGCTTCTTACCACTGCTACATGGTGCCACAGATTTATATTATGAATGTCTTGATCTTTCAAGGAAAATTTAAAGCATACTGTTTGCATAAATGAGCAAGAAATAATGTGAAATTATTGATGCCAATATTAAAAAAACCAAAAAAACATTTTAGCCTTTTTAGGCCATTGGAATTGTATATTTTATCACCATCTGTGATGCCATTTGAAAAACAAGTCTGATTTGTTACATTTGTGAAAAAGAAAATAAAGTCATGAGGTTTGGAGCTTTTCAGAGATGATGCTTTGAAAGTAAATTAACTAATTTGTTATCTACCATTGCAGATCTGTTATAGCTCTATATTTTCACGAGCTAAGACTGTTTACAAATTTACTGAGATTGAATTCATAAAAAATGTTGTTGTGGGGCTTAATGCCATTTTTCAGTACACGATAGGCTATACATGGCGGCCAGTATTAATGGTGGAGGAAGAAACCGGGAAATCCCTGGAAAGAACCACCGACCCACGAGAAGCTACTGGCAAGCCTTCTTACATATCCACATTTGCCGAATCCTAGACTCGAACCCACACAGACAGAGGTGAGATGGCAGTGATCCGTAACGGAAAGCGCTTTAGACCACTCGGCTACTCGGGGCCCCCATAAAAAATATTCACATTGCTGGCTACAAAGCTATGTACAGTGCCCATAAGCTATCATATCATTAATATCTAAATATTTTATAGTGTGTGTGTGTATATAAGAGTATGTAAGAGTTTTATTATCACAAGACAAAAATACTAATCTAATTTAACCAAAATTCATAATAGTGTAGTGAAAGGACTTTGAAGTAAACTTAGATGCCTCTGTCGCTATTATGGTACGAATTCATTTTTGCTGTCATGAGATGTTATTTCATATGTTGCATATATAAAAGCTGTGATACATGTACATTAACATACAAAGCACAAAAGGCATATATATATATATATATATATATATATATATATATATATATATACACATACA